>CAUYQG010037982.1:0-23945 GCA_963574415.1 Tarsius wallacei | reverse complement strand
CTCCCGGCCACCGCAGCCTTGACCTGCTGGGCTCCGGCGATCCTTCCGCCTCAGCCTTCCAAGTAGTTGGAACTACAGGCGCACGTTACCATGCCCAGCTAATTTTTTATTTGTTATAGAGATGAGGTCTCGCCAAGTTGCCCAGGCAGGTCTCGAACCCGCGGGCTCAGGCAATCCACTCACCTCAGCCGCCCAAGGTGCAGGATTACAGGCTGAGCCACCGAGCCCGGCTTAATTGTAAACTTTTACTAAGTGCTTATTATTAGGCAGTCTAACTCCATGGCCTATCCTCATATCCCCTACCTCATATTATGACTCCTTAAACCATGTACATTTATACATATTATAAAAATATAAACACATTAATATATGAGGGGAGACCCCCCCAAAAAAATTGGAATTATCTTTTGGAGGGTGGGTCCCTGTAGTACCGGCTTCCCCCACTAGGTAATTGATCTAGGAACCCATTGCCATTAGCGTACCAGCTAGCGTTGTTGTGAAAGGTTGTGTTAAGCTTCAGTGAATTTTTTGGAGGGAGATTCTTTCAACGCATTTGCCAATTTAATGATGGGGAATTTATGAGCATGCCTGACCACACCGCACTGAGTGTTCAGCAGTTTTGGACCCAAAACGGCATGACCCCAAGTGTCTCACCTTCTCTATTCACTCCATCTTGCTCCAAGCAACTTTTTTTTTGTTTCCCAGGATGAAAACTGTCCTCAAAGGGAAATGCTTTGACGATGTGTAAGAGGTGAAACAGAAAACGACAGAATCACTAAAAGGCATCAACACTGACGAGTTCAAACTGTTTTGAGCAGTGGAAAAAGCATCTCGATAAGTGTATTGTATCAAATGAAGAGTACTTGGAAGGTGACTGAAGGCTAAACATGTAAGAAACAAATATATTATTTTAATAAATAAAGTTCCGTTTTGGGGGGGTCTTCACTCATATATAAATTTTATTTCTGCAAACATTAGATTACGAAGGCATGGAATGTACTGATGGATGGACGGAGAAACAGACATCTCACATTTCTATGGTAGCTTTTCAACCAAATCATGGAGGGAAGCACCAACAAGAGCACATGGCTTAGAGACACAGAAGGTCAGAGGGGCATATCTGAGGCTGCCCGCTCAAGACTCCTGCATTAACAGCAGTTGTAGCTATGATTTGTGATGAAAAACAAGGAAAGCATAAACGACTACTCCCTTGTGGTAGAAAGGCTACAATCCACCATAGCATCTTATGTGTCCCAAATTTCCCTCATCTGTAGGGCATATATGAACGCTGACTGCCAATTTCAGCCCTAGCAGGGAAAACAGAAAAAAGAACACAGTGTCTGAACCAGTTCATGGCCAGGACAGCGTAGGCAGAGGGAGAGATACAGAAAGGACTCAAGGAAGTATGGACAGAAAGTCGATACTTTGTTCCTGAGTGCTTGATGCTCCCTGTCCCTCAATCAGGTCAGGGCTCAAGACAGCCTGAGAATTGGGCCTCTCGTGGCCTCCAGCCAAACACTACAGAACAAACCTGCGCAGTAAAAGTTCTTGCAATCGGGTGTGGTGTCTTACCACCTGTAATCCCAGCACTTTGGGAGGCTGAGGTGCAAGGATCACTTGAGCCTAGGAGTTCGAGACCAGGCCGGGCAACATAGTAAGACCCCATCTCTACAAAATAATAAAAAAATTAGCCAAGTGTGGTGGTATATACCTGTGACCCCAACAACTTGGGAGGTTGAGGCGAGAGGATCACTTGAGCCCAGGAGTTGGAGGCTGCATGAGTTATGATTGTGCCACTGCACTCCAGCCTGGGTCACAGGGCAAGATCCTATCTCAAAAAATAAAAAGTTCCTATAGGCCACTCTGGCCAGTGGACCATCTGTCTATTTTCCTCATTCTAGAAAGTTCTAGCAGGCATGATAATCTGGCTTTCAAACCAGTCAAGGACTTATTATAAAGCAGCAAATTAGAAATGGAAACGGGGCTGACCACAAGCTAAAAGAAAATGGATAGCCCACAAGGAGACATAACGTCTCGTAACAGGGAGCACTGAGAACTAAGATGATCCAGAAGTCTGTGGCCACTTGTGGGGGGCAGGTTGCATGTGGTGCAGAGGTGGTTGCCAGGGGCCACGGAGTTATTGCAGGGGACACGCAAACTCTAGGCAGCCCCAAGCACTATCACAGACAAGAAGGTCTCCCGCTAGTTTTCAAATGTATAATGTTAGTATACTAACTAAAAACAGTAATTAAAAACCCTGCTGGCTAGGCATGGTGGCTCATGTCTGTAATCCCAGCACTCTGGGAGGACAAGGCAGGAGGATTGCTTGAGCCCAAGAGTTTGAGACCAGCCTAGGCAACATAGCGAGACCTTGTCTCTAAAAAAGATTAAAAAATTAGCCAGATATGGTAGCGCATACCTGTAGTTCCAACTACTGGGGAGGCTGAGGCGAAAGGATCACCTGGGCTCAGGAGGCCGAGGCTGTAGTGAGTTGTAATCATGCCACTACGCTCCAGCCTGGGAGACAGAGTGAGACTCCGACTCAAAAAACAAAAACAAAACTACACTGCTAAACTTATGGCATTTTTATTATACCATTTATCATTGAGATAAGTAAAAACAAACTAACACATAATATGGTGTGAGAGGTTTGGGAAATTTGACATTGAAAAAGGGATCCTGCCGGGCTTGGCGTCTCAGCCTGTAATCCCGTGCCTTTGGGAGGCTGAGGTGAGTGGGTTGCCTGAGCCCGCAGGTTCGAGACCCGCCTGGGCAACTTGGCGAGACCTCGTCTCTACAATAAATAAAAAATCAGCCGGGCATGGTAGCGCGTGCCTGTAATTCCCGCTACTTGGAAGGCTGAGCGGAAGGATCGCCGGAGCCCAGCAGGTCGAGGCTGCGGTGGCCGGGAGCGGCCACTGCACTCCAGTCTGGGCGACGGAGTGAGACTACAACTCAAAAAAATATATATATATATATAGTTCCATATTTCGCCAGTCTATTTATAATAAATGACAAATCAAAAAGAATCTACAAGATTTTTATAATCTTATTTGTTTAATAAAAAAAAAGTTTTAAATTTGTAATACTGATTCAAATATTAGCATCATGTCTCCAGGCCATGTTGCACTGTGAAAAACCATATTTCAGCCGGGCTCGGTGGCTCAGCCTGTAATCCCGCACCTTGGGAGGCTGAGGTGAGTGGATTGCCTGAGCCCGCGGGTTCGAGACCCGCCTGGGCAGGCGACACCTCATCTCTACAATAAATCAAAAAAAGTAGCCGGGCGTGGTAGCGCACCCCTGTAGTTCCGGCTACTCGGAAGGCTGAGGCGGAAGGATCGCCGGAGCCCAGCAGGTCGAGGCTGCGGTGGCCGGGAGCGGCCACTGCACTCCAGTCTGGGTGACAGAGTGAGACTCCAACTCAAAAAAATTTTTTTTTAAATAAAAGAAAAAGGGATCCTTGTGTTTGAAAAGGCTAGAAACTACCCATACAGCGGAAAGTGAGCTGTGAGGCAACAAACCTGAACTTAAATCACAGCTAATTCTCTCAGCTGAGCATCTGTAAAATGGGCATGAAACCATCTAGCTTGCAGGGTTTGTAAAGGAAAGGCCCAGGGTAGTGACTATTTCACCGGGTCAATTAGCTTGTTCACACATTCAAGAAACAAATACTACCAGCAAGTATTACCAGGCTTTGTGAATATAGTAGTGAACCTCCAAAATTTCTGCTGTCAAGGATGTCATAGTGCAGTGGGGGAGAGAGACAGGAAAAGGCAATTGCAACACAGTGAGAGCGACAGTAAAACCACACGGGCAAGAACAACGTACAAGATGGTCATCTGACCAGACTGCCACTAGGGAGAACAAAGTCTGATGTAGCAGAGTTGTGAAGATTTAAGGCGTTTTCATTAATTCCTTACTTACTTCAGCAAATGCTTAAGGCTGCTCTGTGCCAGCACTGTTCCAAGGACTGGAGTGTCAGCAGAGAACAGACTGAATCCCTGCCCTCGTGAAGCTTATGTTTGGGGAAGGAGATAAGGCCCAATAATAAACAAATATTTATGTTAAAAAATATATATATGTGTGTGTATATATATATATGTATATATATATATATATATATGCCAGGCACGGTGGCACATGCCTGTGATTTCAGCATTCTGGGAGGCAAGAGTGCTGCCTAAGCTCAGGGGTTCGAGATTGGGCAAGTTGGCAACACCTCGTCTCCACAATAAATCAAAAAAAAATTAGCCAGGCATGATGGCGCACGCTTGTAGTTGCAGTTACTTGGAAGGCTGAGGCGGAAGGATCCTCTGAGCCCAGGATTTCAAGGCTGTAATGAGCCATAATTGTGCCACTATACTCCAGCCCAGGATGACACAGTGAGACCTTAACTCAAAAGAAAAAAAATGTTGATGCTTAAGGGGGGGAAAACCTTTAGCTATCCAGAAAGTTAGTCATTCAAAATAATGCAATCCTAGCATAAGCGGAGGTTTTAGTATGCTCCCTTTAATTTCTTGACTTCCTTCTTCTTTTAGCCATTAAAATAAAAACAGAGATGAAAAGATACACCTCCCTCATGTAGCACCTCTTCCCCAGTCACCTGGAACATGTTTACCTAGTGTGACAATAAACAGTCCAGACTGTCCAACTCATGAGAAGGAGCCATGTCACAATCACAGTGATTTGTTTAGAGAATCCTGCCCACTGCATAATTAGCCTATAGGTCACCATCTGTCTCTAAGTTCTCATAAAACTAACCATATGTTGTTTTCATCAATGGCTGAACTACAGTAACATAGACCCTTCTCCAAAGAAAACGCTGCACATGTTTCCTATGGAGAAAGGGGTGTATTTCCTTTTTATTTAGAACATTTTAATTTTGTTCTGTTTGTGCTTTGTCCATGGCTATTAACCCAAGCAACACTAACAATTTCTGGAAGTTTCTGAAAGGGACTGTTCCAGGAGACTTTGGATGAAAAGGCTTAGACTTCCAGAATTTTATTTTTCCTCTGTGGTTTGACCTGCTGATATAAAGAGAAACACACACAAGCAAATACATCATAAACAATTCAGGCCAGGTGTGGTGACTCACGCCTGTGATCCCAGCACTTTGGGAGGCCAAGGTGAGAGGATTGCTTGAGCGCACTAGGAGTCCAAGGCCAACCTAGGCAACATAGCAAGACCATGCCTGTTTTAAAAAGAAAAAAAAAATTCCTCTATGTATTGTTGATTGCATTTTAAAATGCCAAGTCATTAAATATCAACTTTTAAATCAAAATAACTCTACTCTGAGTAAAGAACAACTACAAATGAGTTTAAATCATCATTTGGAAGAGTATGAATACTGTCACATAATACTATTTTGATTTATGAAGGCAAGAATTCTCCAACTGTTAAGACCTGATCTTCTCATATCAGCACCAAGGACTAAACAATCTTAATAAGAAGCAGAAGTACAAAATGTTCTGAATTTTAGCTTGGTTAATTTGTTTTTTAAACAAAACACGAATAAAAATTATCCCCAAAATGTGCAGACGGTTTAAAATGATGTGGCAGACAACACTGAAGCTTTTAGGTAACTCAAGAACATGAGACTCTCATGGAAGAAGGCATGGGCCATTAGCACTGCAGCTATGATGCAGAGAAACTAATTCTTCATCAACTGACTTCCCTTAGGGCATTATGAAATTAATCTGGCCCATGGTCGACAGATTCACACATAGACTCTTACTTATAAAACTGGCCACAATGTCATCATGTATAAAAGGCCAAGAGTTTCCTGCAAGGATAATGATTCCATTTGGCCTGGGAAAGCATTTGTCGAACTGACTTGAATGCTGCAAAGAAGAAACATTTTAACTTTCCAGATATCTTGACTCATTAATCCTTAAGTTAACCCTTGTCACCAAAAATAGCCAACCTCTCAAACCTTTAAATGTTTATGAGCACATCATATTTCACCTACTTACTAAACCTGAATTGTATCTCTCTCTTTCTCTCTCCCTTCTAAACTTACCAACAGGCCAGGCGCAGTAGCTCATCCCTGTAATCCCAGCACTTTGGGAGGATCACTTGAGCCCAGGAGTTCAAGACCAGCCTGGGTAACATAGCGAGACTCATCTCTACAGACTTTTTTTTAAAAAATTAATGTATGCTTTCTTGTTTATAAATACCTGATTTAAAAAGAAAAAGAAAAAAATTAGCTGGACGTGGTGGGCCATGCCTGTAGTCCCAGTTACTCAGGAGGCTGAGATGGGAGGATCGCTTGAACCCAGGAGTTTGAGCCTGTAGTGAACTGTGATCGTGCCACTACATGCCAGCCTGGGTAATAGAGTAAGACCCCGACTCAAACAAAACAAACACAACTTACCAACAGTTCATGATGGGCAGGGTTCCTTCTCACAGAGTTTGGTTAAAGGATCATTTTACCCGCTGCACCAACAGTGCTTACCTTTCTCACATGCAGGTAATGTAAGATTAATTCTTATGGGATGTGGACCAGTTATTCCTCAGAGATCTTGAACATGCTCCCAAAGACCTCTTCAACATAAGGCATTTTAGGACCAAGCCTTTAGGAATGTTTCCAGTCCAACAGGGCCTTGATAATCTTTATCCCAAGCTGTGGTGGTTCATCCAAATGTCCTATCAAGGTTTCTCCCCTCCCCGCATGGCAATGTCCTGGCAAGTCACAATTCAAAGAAACAGTGTCATGATCTAAGCATGGAGAGACAGACCTGGCTTCCAATACTGGCTCAAACCCTACTTTCAATCCTCCTTTCATCTTTCCTGAAGTGGAATGCCATCTCTTTGCTCTTAGTCAGAGTAATCATGACAATTATATAAAGGCACGAAGGGTGCCTAGCGACCAGCCTGATCCCCAACAGACACACAGTAAATGGCAACATCACTGAAGAAGTCAGATACTGTTTTCTGCCCAGTGAAGCCTACTCTTTGTAATCCAATTAACATGGGTTTTGCTCACTGTCCGATGCATTTAAGCCTATCTAAATAAAAAAGGGCGTCACGAAGATGAAGAGCTAACCAGGTGAAGAGGATGGAAGTAGGACTGTTCTGAACCAGAGGAGAAGCACAGGCCGTGTAGAAGCTGAAAGGCGCAGACAGGGCAAAGGCTGGAGCCAGGGCACTGAGCGGAGAAGGAACGGCAGAGCCTTACAAATCCCCCTGGATGCAGGGAAAGCTCACTATGCAGTGGCCAGTTTTAAAAAATAAAGTACAAACTAAACATGAAAAGGACTGGGCGCAGTAGCTCATGTCTGTAATCCCAGCACTTTGGGAGGCTGAAGTGGGAGGATCACTTGAGTCCAGGAGTTCAAGAAGCAGCCTAGGTAATACAGAGATGCCTTGTCTCTACAAAAAACCAGAAAATTAGCCTGGCATGGTGGCACACACCTGTAGTCCCAACTATTTGGGAGGCTGAAGCAGAAGGATCGCCGAAGCCCAGGATAGAGGCTGCCGTGAGCCATGATCCATGCCACTGCACTGCAGCCTGGGTGACAGAGTGAAACCCCAAATCAAAAAGACAAGCATGAAAAAGTGTAGGTACATATATACAGATATTTAGAAAGCACACAAAATATAAGAGAGTATTTAAAAATATATAAATCAACAAGAATAATCACTGGTCACACATATACACTTATTTATATACAGGCTTTCTAAATTTTCACAAAAGATTGGAATACATAGGTTATCTATAATGGAGGGGGCGAGTTTGATTTTAAAGAAAAAGTGCATACTATTGTTAGTCTCCTTCCCAATAAGACAGAGACAGAGTCTCCTTCCCAGTAAATGCTCATGTTTTATATCTAAGCTCTTCAATTCACATATTACCTGAGCAGTTTGTAAGCTCCCAGAGAATACTGTCCCCCGGCTCTTCTTGCTAATTTTCTTCTCTTTCTGCTAGTGTGTCTAGTGATTACATACTGGGTGATTTCACCAGCCAAAGCCACTGGGGTTTATCCAAGGGTTTCTCTTACTCAGATTGGAAAGAGGATCAGGAATAAAATCCCATTGTTTTGCATATTAATTAACAACAACAACAACAACAACAACAAAATCTCTGTCTGATTTTTAAAAAGGGGGGGTTCTTTTCCTAAATAATCAACATCTTATACAACATTCACACAATATTCTAGGAAGTTTATCTCTTTTACCAGAAAGCACAATATACTAAATATTGCACACAATGCCATTCCTATCCATCTGCCCTCAAAGAGGAGGAAAAAAAGATTATTTTATTTCATTTTTCTGTCTCTGAAGGCCTAGAGCATTCTATTGCCTTCTGGATATTTACATTACTTACAAGAAGATAAAAAAGAAAAACATCAGACAGTATTTTTTTCTTTCTCTCTCAACTTATGTACACAATCCACTTTTCCAATATTATTAAAACTTCAAGTTTTTCAATTAACTCAAAATCAATCTGCAGTGCTACAGAACTTATTTCAAGTTCTACTGCCAAGCCTTTCGACAAAAAGGAAAATAAAAATAACAGTTGTATACCAACCAAATTAGATTATCTGAATAGGTTGATTATCTTTGATTATCTAGATAGTTTGATGAAAAAATGTAATGACTGGCCGGACTTGATGACTCAGCCTGTAATCCCAGCACTTTGGGAGGCCAAGGCAAGTGGATTGCCTGAGTCCGCGGGTTCGAGACCCACCCAGGCAACTTGGCGAGACTTTGTCTCTACAATAAACCAAAAAAAAATTAGTCGGGTGTGGTAGTGCACACCTGTAGTTCTGGCTACTTGGAAGCCTGAAGTGGAAGGATACCCGAAGCCCAGCAGGTCGAGGCTGTGGTGGCCAGGAGCGTCTCACTGCACTCCAGTCTGGGCGACAGAGTGAGACTCCAACTCAAAAAAAAAAAAATGTAATAACTAATAAATGATTATTTTTTAGCATAAACCTACCTACTGCATTTTATTAAGTCTCTTCTGCTATTCATGGGAATAGAAAATAATTGTTTTATATTCTGCTTAAAAACAAAACCCAAAATCTATGAACTCAATTTGAAAGAAAATTCTTCGTACTTGCATCTTTCTCATATTTCTGATAACACAGAAGCCGGAAGTAATGCCATCTGGCTTCCAACCCCAATACTCACAAATTATCCTTAAGTTTTGTGAAGTGCCTGGCATTTCTCACACAGACGTTCCTAATGTACTGATTTAAATGTTTAAATTTAAAGTTTTTTAATGATTTTTTTTTAAATGGGGGGAGTTTTTCTCTAAATAATCAACACCTTACGTAACACTTACACAATATCCTGGGAAGTTTATCTCTTTCACCAGAAAGCATACTATATTAAATATTGCACCTAATGCCATTCCTATCCATCTGCCCTCAGAGGAAAGAAAAAAGATTATTTTATTTCATTTCTCTGTCTCTGAAGAAGACAGTGAGTAGTCTTAAATTTCTTGACATTTTCCAAGAAACTTACCAACCAGAATTCTTCATTGCTTTTCCCCCTGAAATCCCAAGTCCCCTCCTCACTTGCCTTCTCCCAGCCCAAAGGTCTCTGTTGGTGGAACACACACGCCCCTCGTCGTATGGCTCCACAGTTGAGCTCCATGTGTGATCTACAACTGGGCATGCAATATCATTTTCCAGAAACCTTCTCAACTGGTGGCAGATATCAGGGCCCATGTGGAAGCTGTATCATGTCAACTCACACTGCTTATCACGGATGACAAGAGTGTTAGCAAGTAGGCAGCAGCACTGATGAAGCCCTAAGCACAGCCGGAATGAGAAAGGAGAGAGAGGCCATAGAAGCCATGTTGCATGGCCGGTAGGAGCGCTGACTCCGGAGTCCTACTCTTTCAGCCCCAATCACTTCTGCTGTTGACTGGCTGTGTCAACTGGCTACGTGAGTGACTTTCCTGCTCTGGAAATGGAGATACTCACAGCGACCATTTGTAGGGTGCTTGTGATGATGAAAGGAGGAAAGTAAAGGAGGTGAAGTCCTCAGCGCAGTCCTTGGCATGTGGGAAACACAATAAATACTAGCTACTTTCAGGGACCTGTCTACCCATTCCAGAACGAAGAATGCCCTCAGGGAGTCAAGCTTATTAATTACACCTTTCGGAGGGGCCGGCAGCATCACCTCAGATCACAAGATTCAACACACATCCTGCTTTTTAGCACTTATTAATTCTGGAGAGTTAATTAGAAAGTGAAATTTATTTTAGGAAGGGATTGCAAACAGCTATGCAGAGTCAATCAATTACGCAGAGCTGTGTGGTCAGGAGGCAGCCCCAGTCCCACAGAACCTTCCCCCGAGACATGAACTTGCAACATGAGCTGGAAACCCCATCATCTTCATCCCTGTAAAGCAAACACAGCTGCGAAGGAGTTTGTTCATGATACCCCCCAAATACTCACACTTACAAGGAAAATAATCCTGGAATGATATGCAGTTTATCTATTCAAAGATGAATTTTCCTCTTAGCTCTTCTTCAAGTATAATAATCCCTGGACTTTTTCCTTCTTTACACCAGTATTTATTAGTTTTTATTTACTGTTTTGTGTCGGGGTCTCACTCTGTCACCCAGGCTGAAGTGCAGTAACACAATCATGGCTCACCACAGCCTCTAACTCCTGGGCTCAGGCGATCCTCCCACCTCAACCTCTCAAGTAGCTGGGACTACAGATGCCGGTCACCATACTCAGTTAATCTTTTGATTCTTTTTTTTTCTTTTTGTAGTGAGGAAGTCTCACTATGTTGCCCAGGGTGGCCTCGAACGTCTGGACTCAAGCAGTCCTCCTGCTTCGGCCTCTAAAAGGGCTGGAATTACAGGCATGAACCACTGGCCCAGCCATATTAGCATTTATTATATGCCAGATCCTATGTAAACTGCCTCCAGCACTGTTCTCTCAGGTGGATAGTGCCACCCTTCTTGCTGTCAGATCCAAAGCGAACTCTCACCTCCTCCCCCGTCCTCCAGACCATCTGAGGAATTCTATCCTATAAGCCAGAGGGCCCCAACCTTTTTGGCATCAGGGCCGGTTTTTGTGTAAGACAACTGTCCCTGGGGTGGGGGTGGGGGCGTGGGGATCATCAGGCATTAGATTCTCATAAGGAGCACTGCAACCTAGATCCCTTGCATGCACAGTTCACAATAGGGTTCGTGCTCCTATGAGAATCAAATGCTCCCACTGATCAGACAGAAGGCAGAGCTCCACTCGCTCGCCACTCACCTCCTGCATCCGGTCCAGTACCGGTGGTCTACAGCCCGGGGGTTGGGGCCCTCTGCTCTAAGCCACAAATGACACTACCCTAAAGCACACCTCCTCACCCACACCAGCTGAAAGCTTCTGGGGGGTGACAATGGTCTATTTTTCACCTGTGTATGCCCCACAACATTGACTGCTCTGTCCTATGTGCTTTAATACATAAACATCTCTGACACAGTCACTAATGCCAAAGAAATAAGGAGACGTGCTGGGTGGCAGCTCTCCTTTCTATAACGCCGTTACAGCAGAGCAGCTATAGCCCACAGGTCCCCAGAAGGTCCTCCATCCCAGGAGCCCATGCTGGCTGTCTATTCCTAGCTTCACTGCGGCACTCTCCAGCATTCTCAAACAAGCTCTTCCTCCTTCATCAGAGCCACCATAAAACTCCATCGAAGGAAGAGAAACAATTCTCAACCTCCACAAACCTATGCCCAAGTGCAGCATTTCGCTCATCAACCACATGCAAGTGAAATTTCTGGAGTCCTGAATAAGTTAAGAGAGACTTAATGTCAACCCATGTGTACACAAAGGTTTCATGGCTCTGTTTTTAAAAGAGAAAGAAGGGCCAGGTGCTGTGGCTCACATGTAATCCCAGCACTTTGGGAGGCCAAGGCAGGAGGACTGTTTGAGCCCAGGAGTTCAAGACCAGCCTGGGCGACATGGTGAGAACTCGTCTTTATAAGAAATAAAAAAGTTAGCCGGGTGTGGTGGCACACACCTGTAGTCCCAGTCACTTGGGAGACTGAGGTGAAAGGATCGCCTGAACCCAGGAGGTTGAGGCTGCAGTGAACTGTGAGTGTGTCACTGCACTCCGGCCTGGGCGACAGAGTAAGATTCCAAAGGCTAGGGTTCCATTTTCTGTTAAGTCTGATTATGTTTTAGCAACTTCTTTGAAATAACATTGTTATTAGGTTTCCCACTAAAATTGTAAGATAACAAGGCGGACAAGAAAATTGCATTACAAGAACGTACTTCAGCATGAAGGTTTTCACACACAGCTATCACTTCCCATTTCCAATCCTACCTTTCAAGAGTTTCTCTAATCCCAGTTATCTCATGCAGCATCAGGACCACATTTAGGCTTATCTACAGAAGGCAAATGCTCCTGATTTGTATATTCAAGTCAGATCTTCATAAACAATGTGAAAGTCAAACATAAAAAAGACAGCAAATAATCTGGTCCCAATTATTATGTGAAATTTTTCCCATATTTTATTAGGTGCCAAATAAAGATTTTTTAAAACCCTGTGGATTTGAAAGAATGTGTAAATCATCCTCTAAAAGAATTACCATATCATATACACGATGATTGACTAGAATAGTATCTGCATTGTAACATTTCAACAGTACACAATGGCATTTTTTTTCCCATTAGTGATTCTTTCCAGGTTTTCAGCTAGGCAAAATACTTCCATACCTATTGTGGAGAGAAAAGAGAAATGACAGTTGAAACCAAAATTTCCATGACCCTCTTTAAGCAAAGTAAGCTCTTGCTCATCACAATGACAAACACGCACATGTTTATATGTAGGTTTCACACACAAAAGTCTCTGAGAAGCTATTTTCGGTTGTGCCCCCTCCCCCACTATTATCAGGCTAGTGCAGGTGGGGGCAGATGACATGGACTGCGCAGTCAAGTCCATCTGACCCCAACGAAACAGTTCATGGAAACATCATCTGACCCAGACTGCTTGATTCCAGCAAGGCTAGCTGTCTAGCTGACCTCTTTTACTCTCATGCAAACTGTGGAAAGATGAGGGTAAAATTACCCTGGGCTTAGTCTTCCAGGGCAAGCAGGCTGAAAGCCCTGTCTATGCTGGTTTCACGGGGAATGGAGGATGCGGGACCATTCCAACCTGGAGAACTCCTCCCCACCCCACTCCCGAGAGAAACCAAGGAAAGAGCAGATGCCAGAACACCAAGACCATGACCATGAAGTCCAGGGTGAAGAACATGGGAGGACAAAGAATGAAAAGAAAACTGGAAACGACATCGAATTCATTCATAAAGAGGGTGATTTATTTGATTGTAAAAAGCAATTTTAAATAATTTACTATAAAAGCTATTTTGTAATTTAAAAATGAGAAGTCTGCCGCTTAAGAATATTCACAATGTCAGCCAGGTGGAGTTCAGTACAGAGAACTTACTCTCTGCTGCCTGGGCAGAGATTGCAAACAAGGCTGACATCATCTGATTCCTGTAGTTTTTCCATCTCTAATTTCTGTGGGAAACAAAAGATTCCAGCTAGGGCTCCACTTTCTCCTCTCTCCTGCCTATTCTCAAACCCCTTCTGTTTTGGTCAGTTAATGGCTCCAATCTGGAAGCACAGGCTGACCATTAGAAACCCCAGAGCCAATAAAGAGGGCCAAAGAAAAAAAATTAACCAGAACAATTTGCTGGCACTGAGAGGCCCATCATGCTCTGATATAAAAACACAGACTCATTTGGGGGAACTCCTCCTTATCTGGCTTTTGTTTTCTAAGATTTGTACAGAATAAATGACCAAAAGTTATTTTAATAACAAATCACAAGGCTGGGCACTGTGGCTCACATCTGTAATCCCAGCACTTTAGGAGATCAAGGCAGGAGGATCACTTGAGCCCAGGAGTTCAAGACCAGCCTGGGGAACATACCAAGACCTCATCTCTATAGTTTAAAAAAAAATCACAAAAACACATGGATTACAGAAACGAAAAAGCCATTCTGAGCACATAGCAAAGCGCCAACGGAGGGATGGTGGCTTGGTCGGAAACCAAACTGCTTACGGAGAAAAGGCTGATCCATCTCTGAAGTTCATCATTTCTAATATGTGTTACCTGTATGACCCAGCTGATGATCCCTAGTAGATGCAAAAATGTATCATTACAGTCGGGAAAGGTAAAATCACCGTCAGGAAGTTCCACGGCTCAGCACTTTCCAAACTCCCTGCGTTCCAGGCAACTCTGTTCTTTTCCCCTTGTTCTTTCATCTCAGTCTTGACTGCTAATCCTCACTCTGTAGGGTATCCATTACTGTCACAATTATATTACTCCATAAACAAGAACACAATGAAGTCCAAGATGGATTAACTTTAATTTATTGTATTAATGCCTTAATATTCTGTAATTGCACCATTACAGAAAAATGTCATCGGAACCCTTTGTCTCAACTTTCTGATTTTTTTAAAGCGCTAGAAATACTTCAAAGTAACCTGTGCAGCCAGCAGTTTGCCTATAAATGTCATTTGTAGCCGGGCTCGGTGGCTCAGCCTGTAATCTCACACCT
Organism: Tarsius wallacei; assembly: GCA_963574415.1. Taxonomy (NCBI): domain Eukaryota; kingdom Metazoa; phylum Chordata; class Mammalia; order Primates; family Tarsiidae; genus Tarsius; species Tarsius wallacei. Next base: position 9,420 of record CAUYQG010037982.1, on the reverse strand, counting down.
TGGGAGGCTGAGGTGAGAGGATTGCCCGAGCCCGCAGGTTTGAGACCCGCCTAGGCAACTTGGTGAGCCCTCATCTCTACAATAAATCAAAAAAATTAGCCGGGCGTGGGAGCGCGCGCCTGTAGTTCCAGCTACTTGGAAGGCTGAGGCGGAAGGATCGCCAGAGCCCAGCAGGTCGAGGCTGCGGTGGCCGGGAGCGGCCACTGCACTCCAGTCTGGGCGACAGAGTGAGACTCCAACTAAAAAAAAAACCAAAAACAAAACAAATAAAGTAAATTAGAGAGAGAAGGATAAGGGAGAGAGAAGATTCACTTCCCCAAGGTAAGGGAGGGGGCCAAAGCCAGGAAGCATGGTGACAGCCATAGCTCAAAGAGCACATGGTCACACCAGGGTCTAGCAAGGCCCCAGACACATATTTTAGATGATAGTACTGAATCAATGTTAAATTTCCTGAACTTCATAATTGGATAATAGTTATATAAGAAACTATTCTTTTTTTCTAAGGGCTACACATGGAAATATTTTAGGATTAAAGTTCATGATATCTGCAGCTTATTCTCAAAAGGTTCCGAGACTTTTTTCACATATACAGAGGGACAGAGAGGTAGCAAAACATGGAATGACAATTGGTTACTCTAGATGAAAAATACACAGGAGTTTATTGTACTATTCTCACAACTTGTGTGTAGTTTGAAACTTTTTCAAGATAAAAAGTTAAAAAAAATTGAGCCAGATATATTTTAAGAACAGTAAATGCGAGGGGGACAATGCACATAATCCTTAAAACAGAACAATTTCTAGCTGAGTTCTGATTGTTACAGTCAGTAACAGTTCACCAGCGAAAGCCTGCAGGATGAAAGAAATTGTTCAAAGAGTTGCCCATTAGGAATACTTCTGACTTCAAGTTTCAAGCAAACCAACTTGTATAAATATGAATCTACATTTCTCACACTAGCCACTCTGGAGCTGGTGAAGAGACTGTCAGGCTCTTATCTTTTCACTGCACCATTTTTAGGTAGATTGGCTGTTTGCCTCATGGGCATAAGATAGCTGCAGCACTTCCAGGGGTCAGGTCTTCTTTCTGGGAGGGAAGAAGATGGGAGAAGAAAGATGGTGCAGCGTCAGTTTAGAAAAGCAAAAGCTGTCCCAGAAACTTCTATCAGGTAAATGTGCTGAAAACACATCTATTCTCTCATTACTCCGTCTCTTCATTTCTTTATTTTTTGAGTAGGGGTCTCACTCCCTCAACCAGACTGGAGTGTGATGGCACTATCATGGCTCCCCACACACAGCCTCAACCTCCTGGGCTCAGGTAGTCCCTGCACCTTAGCTTGCCTACTAGCTGGGACTACAGGCATGTGCCACCACACTCAGCTATTTTTTTTTTTTTGGTAGAGAAGAGATCTCACTATGTTGCCCAGACTGGTCTCAAACAATTCTTCTACCTCGGACTCCCAACTTGTTGACATTACAGGTGTGAGCTACCACGCCTGGCAAATTACCCCTTCTCTTGACGGTAAAGTTACGGATGGTCAACCTTCAGAGAAAGAGTGTTAAGAAGGAACCTGGAGACTGGGATCAGTTCTGGTTCTATTTTTGAGACTCCAACTAAAAAAAAAAAGTTTGTTTACTTTATGCACTAATTCACATATAAATGAATAAATGCATATTCATTCATATGTGCAACATTCACAGATATTTGAGTACCTACAATATTCTGGGCGCTGATGAAAAAATGCATTCTCTACTCTTTTTTTTTTTTTTTTTGAGTTGGAGTCTCACTCTGTCACCCAGGCTGGAGGGCAGTGGCATACTCCTGGCCATCACAGCCTCGACCTGTTGGGCTCAGGCTATCCTTCCACCTCAGCCTTCCAAGTACCTGGAACTATAGGCATGCACCACCATGCCTGGCTAATTTTTGATTTATTGTAGAGATGGAGTCTTGCCAAGTTGCCCAGGCTGGTCTCAAACCCGCAGGCTCAGGCAATCCAGTGCCTCGGCCTCCCAAAGTGCTGGGATTATAGACGTGAGCCACTGCACCCGGCCTCAGTCTCTACTTTTAAAGAACTTATACTTAGGTAGTAACATAGTCATATTAAAATGAACAGTAGGCTGGACTCGGTGGCTCAGCCTGTAATCCCAGCACTTTGGGAGGCCGAGGCGAGTGGATTGCCTGTGCCCACGGGTTCGAGACCAGTGTGGGCAAATTGGCGAGACCTCATCTCTACACTCCAGTAAAAAAAAAAAATAGCCGGGCGTGGTAGCGTGTGCCTGTAGTTCCGGCTACTTGGAAGGCTGAGGCAAAAGGATCGTCGGAGCGCAGCAGGTCGACGCTGGGGTGGCCGGGAGCGTGTGTGCCACTGCATTCCAGCCTGGGCGAAGGAGTGAGACTCTAACTCAAAACAAAACAAAACAAAACAAAAAAACCAGTAAATTCCAGTTAATGGTAAGAGTCAGGAGGATGGAATACCTGAAGACTGGGTGACATCGCAAAGGAAAATTGCAACTAACTCAGGTACTTGTACTTGGAATTCTCATTATATTAGTCATGCTACAAATATGGGCAAAATGATTGTGTGTGTGTTGAGGATAGCATTCTTTTACCACTCTGTAATATTTAAAAACAATAAAATTTCTGTATGCATTCAATTCACATTTCATATAAGACTATTCTTTCAAATATAAAAGTTAAACGTTGGTTTTAGCTCTGATACTCTCTTCTCTAAAGGTCTTACAACTGAAAATTTATTATTTCCTATGCCTGTAGATTTTGTCCGTCTAATTCCACTAACCAGTGTTAATAGGTATGAGGGAGATCTTTTGGATTTAGTTATTAACAAGCTAGCACATAAAGACTTACTATGTGCCAGACAATAAGTGCTTTAACTAGACCATTCATTTATTCTTTGTAGCAGCCCTATAATAATGGAGTGGAGAAAGTGGGACACGGGAGTAAGTAACCTACACAAGGTCATAGAGCCAGCAAGTGATTAAGATGGGATTAAAAAGAAATTGGTCTGGCTTCTGAGTTGGTGTTCATACCACTAGGCTGTGCTGACTCTCACCGTGACCTATAGCAATAGAAACTGGACTTCAGAGTTCAAGGCCACTCAGCCTGAATGAGAAACTGAGACCTCGTCTCTAAAACAAATAAAATTTAAAAGTAACTGGACCTCAAGACAGAATAGATCTCAGTAACATACTCTGTTGCTTAATTCATTCCTAAAACATCTTATGACAAGCAACTATGAAGGCAGAATCCAGATTATTTATAAAACAACACATTTTTTTCTGGATATCTGATGAAATCTGTAATAAAATAACAATTATGCCAGGATACATAATCAACTTACGTATATAAGACTATCTGAGCTTCACCATTACCCATTCTAGGATGAATTTTTATGACCTCACCAAGAGCAAGGAAAACATCTGAGATCATAGACCCTTCTTAAGATTCCAAACATTTTCTCTCATTTTAAATAGTTTATGCTCACTTTTCGTTTTAGTTAGGGAAATAAACAAATTTTTAAAAAATTAAAAGGCAAAAATGATACTTACCTATCCTTGCAAAATGACCCAAAGAGAGGTTAAAGAGACTATTCTTTCTGAGCCCTGCCTTCTAGTTAAAGGACTATTCTTTCTGGGCCCTGTCAGCACCACGGACTGGAAAAGGCCATGCACCTTTCCCAAGAGTATTACCAGCATGCAGCTTTCCAGTAGACACTACCAGCAAAGCCTGGGCTTCCAGGTCCCAGGTTCTAGCCCCACCTCTGCTGCTAACTGGCTTTATGACCTTAAGTATGGCACATATGTTACTACATTCTTCATTTAACATCCTATTATATACCTTCCTTTTATAATTTTATGACTAACTAGGAGTTCTTTGAGATCCTTTGTCTGCAGGACAATCTTATTCTGCATAAGACATGTTCTTTTGAGAATTGCTCTCACAAGAAGTAAGCGAAGCTTCTCAGGTTCCACCTTTCCCAGTTCAAGCTACGGCTGCCAGGAGCTGGGACCAGAAGAGTAGGCAGATGGTAATAGTGGATTGCCCTGAGTATAGCTGCAACTATGCTATCAGATTACTGAGTTTGGGCCTTGAAATTAGGTGGGAAAACCAAACCTTGGATTTCAGTGCTAAGATAAAACTATTCAGGTATTGTGATACCCGTTAGAAGCAAGACTAGAACCTGGGCACTGGGAACCCAGGCTTTCCTGGGGGTGCTGGTGCCAGAGCCAAGCTGAGTCAAAATGATAGGGTCACCACTGTTTCAGGCCCCTTAACCTACCTATTCTGGAGTATTTCTCATCATAAAGAAAAATCCTTTTGTGAAGAAATACTGCTCAGTTAAGGCATACAGGATTCCCAGAGAATAAAGACCAAATGATGAACTCACAATCAAAAACCAATAAGCACATGAGAAAGTAAGCTACTATGAGAAACAATAAACAACAGATTTTGAACTCCAGAGACTAAAAATATTGGAATTGCCAAGGAAAACTTCAGATGCAAAAATATAAGGAAGTTGAAAGTAAAGGGAAAGGAATACATATAACCATTTAGACAAGGCATGGTGGCTCACGCCTGTAATCCCAGCACTTTGAGAGGTCGAGGCAGGAGAATCACTTGAGCCCAGGAGTTCGAGACCTGCGTAGGGTCTATGGCAGACCACCCAAAGTGCTCCCGATCTTGTCTGATATTGGAAGTTAAGCAGGGTCTTTACCAAAAAAAAAAAAAAATTAACTGGGTATGGTGGAGCATGTCTGTAGTTCCAGCTACCCTCGAGGCTGAGGCAAAAGGATCACCTGAGCCCAGACGATTGAGGCTGTGGTGGGCCATGATTGTGCCACTGCACTCCAGCCTGATCGACAGAGAAAGACCTCAACTCAAAGAAAAGAAACATTTAAAGAATAACTCATAAGAGAGTTCTTGTTGTAGTATTAATATAAGTTACAAAATAATTCAAGACAAGAAATATTACTAGAGACAAAAATACTAATGATAAAAGTATAAATGTATCAGGAAGATACAATTATAAAATAATACACAGCTAAAAAATAAATCCCCAAGTACATGGGCAAAAATTCTCAGAATTGAAAAATAGATAGGTAATTCAATAATTGCCATTGAAGATTTTAATACCATTCTTTAAGTAATTGATAGAACAATGAGACAGAAAATCAGTAAGGATTTAGAAGACTCAAACAACACCATCAACCAACTTGACCTAACTGATATTTACAGAACACTCCAACAGCAGAATACACATTATTTTCAAGTGCTTATATAATATTTTTCATAGACTACATGATAAGCCATAAAACAGGTCTCAATAAATGTAAAAGGATTGCAGTTATGCAAGTATGTTTGCTGACCAAAATAAAATTAACAACATAGGCCGGGCTCGGTGGCTCAGCCTGTAATCTCAGCACTTTGGGAGGCTGAGGCGAGTGGATTGCCTGAGTCCGCAGGTTCAAGACCAGCCTGGGCAACTTGGCGAGACCTCATCTCTACAATAAATAAAAAATTAGCCTGGTGTGGTAGCATGAACCTGTAGTTCCAGCTACTTGGAAGGCTGAGGCAAAAGGATTACCAGAGCCCAGCAGGTTGAAGCTGGGATGGCCGTGAGTGTGTCACTGCACTCCAGCCTGGGCAACGGAGTGAGACTCCAACTCAAAAAAATAAAATAAAATAAAATAAAATAAGAAATCAACAACATTAAAAAATTTGAGATATCACCCTAATATTTGGAAAGTAAACAACATACTTTTAGTATCTATGAGTCAAAGAAGAAATAATGAGGAAAATTAATAAATATCTTGAAATGAACCAAACTGACAGTACACCATATCAAAATTTTGGTTGTACCTAAAGCATGCAGAGAAGGTAGTTTATAGCTTTGAACACATATTTAAAAGGTAGAAAATCTAAAATAATACAATCTTATGCCTCAAAACTCTAGAGAAAAAACAAATAACCCAAAATAAGTACAAGGTAGGAAATAATACAAAATCAGAATGAAAATGAACAAAGAGAAAAGTAATAGAAAAAAATCTGAGTAAAACCAAAAGTTGAAATCCCCCCCCAAAAAGAAGTAACACCAAAAATTGATTTTGATATCTACAAAATGGATAAACTTTTAATTAAATTGGCCAAGGGGAAGGAGAGAGAGAAGACATAAAATACCAAAATTAGAAATGGTAGTGGTATCATATCTGCAGACTTTGTAGAAATTAAAACATTTATAAGAAAATACTGTGGACGAATTAGGCGAAGTGGTCAAATTCCTAGAACGATACAATTTACTAAAACAAAGTCAAGAAGAAATTTTAAAATCTTAATGGAACTATAAAGAAATTGAATTAGCAATTTAAAATCCACCCGCAAATTAAACCTCATGACTAAATGGCTTTTTTGGTCAATTTTATCAAACACTTAAAAAATATTCATTCCACACAAAAGATTTCAGAAAATCTAGAAGAGAACATTTCCAATGAATTCACTAAGGATAACAATAACTTGATAGCAAAAACAGATAAAGACATCACAAGGAAAAAAAAAGCTACAGACCAATATCCTTTATGAACACAGATGTAAAAATACTTAATGAAATATTAGCAAACTTAACCTAGGAACATATTAAAATAATTATGCATCACGGCAAAGTGAGATTTATCAAAGGTATACAAAATTGGCTTAACACCCTAAAATCAAATAATTAATTAACATAATACACCATGTAAGTAGAAAATGAACCAAAAACACATGAGCATCTCAAAACAAGTGCAGAAAGGGCATTTGATGAAACCAGTACCCATTCATGATGAAAACTCTCAACAAATCAGGTATCAAAAGAAATTTCCTCAACCCAAAAGGATACCAACAAAAAAACCTAACAGTTAACAATATACTTACTGATGAAAAACAATAATTCAAGAATATCTGCTCTCATCGATTCTATTCAACTAGAGATTCTAGCCAGTGCAATTAAGCAAGAAAAATAAAAGAATACAGACAGAAAGAGAGAAAATGGTCTTTTTTTTCTCCCAACACTCATATAGAAATGCAAAGGTCCTAAAGTAGCCAAAGTAAATTTGAAAATTTCAAAGCTTACTATATAAAGCTTAATTTCAAAACTTATCATACTAAAGCTACATTAAATAAAATCAAGAATATGTGCTATTGGCATAAGAATGAATATATAAATCAATGGAACAGAAGAGAGATCACAAATAAACCCTCACATTTCTGATCAATTGATTTTCAAAAGCTGTCAAGACAATTCAATGGGAAAGGAATAAGCCTTTCTCAAGAATTCGTGCAGGGGCCAGGCACAGTGGCTCATACCTGTAATCCCAGCACTTTGGAAGACTGAGGCAGGAGGATTGCTTGAGCCCAGGAGTTTGTGACCAGCCTAGGCAATATTGTGGGACCTCATCTCTACAAATTTTTTTTTTTTAATTAGCCAGGTATACCCGTAGTCCCAACTACTTGGGTGGCTGAGGTAGAAGGATTACCTGAATCCCAAGGCAGAGGCTACAGTGAGCTTGATATTGCCACTGCACTCTAGCCTGGGTGACAGAGTAAGACCCCTGACTCAAAAAGCAAATTAGTACAGATACAATTGTATATCCAAATACAAAAAGATTAATTTAGACCTTTACTTCACACTATATAAAAAAATTAAATCAAAATAGATTATAGATCTAAATGTAATCGCTAAATCAACCCTTCCAGAAAAGGCCAGGCACAGTAGTTCACACCTGTAATCCCAGCACTTTGGGAGGCTGAGGTGAGAGGGTTGCTTGGGGCCAGGAGTTCCAGCCCAGCCTAAGCAACATAGTGAGACCCTCTCTATGAAAGTAAAATTTAAAAACAAACAAAACTTCCAGAAGAAAACATGGGAAAATATTTTTGACCCCGAGTTTGGCAAAAGTTTCTCAACTCTGACACCAAAAGCATGATCTAGCAGTTATGTAAATAAATAAATAAAATGAGTCATATAAACAAATATCGGTACATTGGGCTACATCCAGAATATATAAAGACATCTTTTTTTTTTTTTTAGTTGGAGTCTCACTCTGTCACCCAGGCTAGAGTGCAGTGGCACACTCACCACCACCCCAGCATTAGTCTGCTGGGCTCCGGCGATCCTTCCGACTCAACCTTCCAAGTAGCCAGAACTACAGACACTACCGCACCCTGCCAATTTTTGATTTATTGTAGAGATGAGGTCTCGCCAAGTTGCCCGGTCTGGTTTTAAACCCATGGGCTCAGGCAATCCACTCTCCTTGGTCTCCCAAAGTGCTGGGATTACAGGCTAAGCCACCCAGCATGGCTTATAAAGACATCTTTTTTTATTATTATTATAAAGATATGGGGTACAATTCAGGGTTAGGTATACAAACATTGATTATGCAGGCACCCTTGAGGTATACTCCTTCCTCCCCTAGCAGTTTCCTTCAACTGCCAATCCCGTCCCCTCTCCCCTGACAGTTCCCCACTACTGCCAATCCCTTTCTTATAGTATTATAATTGTTCAAGGTCCGCCTATGAGTGAGAACATATAGTACTCTGTTCTTTGTTTCTGTGACAGATCACTGAGTGTGATCAACTTTAAATCCATCCAAGTTGCTGCAAAGTTCATATGTTTGTCCTTCTTTATGGCTGCATAATATTCCGTTGTGTATATGTACCACATTTATTTTTCGGAGTGCCACGGCTGCTTCCGGCCATCGCAGCCTCGACCTGCTGGGCTCTGGCGATCCTTCTGCCTCAGCCTTTGAAGTAGCTGAAACTACAGGCGCGCGCTACCACACCTGGCTAATTTTGTGATTTATTGTAGAGATGAGAGCTCACTAAGTTGCCCAGGCGGGTCTCAAGCCCGCGGGCTCAGGCAATCCACTCACCTCAGCCTCCCAAAGGCGAGGGATTACAGGCTGAGCCACTGAGCCCGGCATGTACCACATTTTTAAAATCCAGTCCAGCTTCAATGGACAGCATGGTTGGTTCCATGTTTTTGCTATTGTGGATAAAGCTGCGGCAAACATATGTGTGCAGCATCTTTTTTTGTAGAATGATTTGAGTTCCTCCGGGAATATTCCCAATAGAGGAATTTCTGGGTCATATGGAAGGCCAATTTCTAGTTTATAAAGACATCTTAAAACTCAATAATAAGAAGCAACCCAGCCGGGCTCGGTGGCTCAGCCTGTAATCCCGCGCCTTGGGAAGCTGAGGTGAGTGGATTGCCTGAGCCCGCGGGTTTGAGACCCGCCTGGGCAGGCGAAACCCCATCTCTACAATAAAAAAAAAAAAAAAAAAAAATTAGCCAGGCATGGTGGAGTGGGCCTGTAGTTCCAGCTACTTGGGAAGTTGAGGCATAGGACTGCCTGAACCTAGAAGGTCAAGTGCCGGAG
>CAUYQG010037979.1:0-13129 GCA_963574415.1 Tarsius wallacei | reverse complement strand
GGGAGGCCGAGGTGAGTGGATTGCCTGAGCCTGCGGGTTCGAGACCCGCCTGGGCAACTTGGCGAGACCTCATCTCTACAATAAATCAAAAATCAGCCGGGCGTGGTAGCGCGCGCCTGTAGTTCCAGCTACTTGGAAGGCCGAGGCGGAAGGATCGCGGAGCCCAGCAGGTCGAGGCTGTGGTGGCCGGGAGCGTGCCACTGCCCTCCAGTCCGGGCGACAGAGTGAAACTCCAACTCAAAAAAAAAAAGAAAAGAAAAAAAAAAAAAGAAGAAGACTGGGTGAGAGGGCAACACAGGCAGTGGGAACCATGAACACAGGTACACTGAGGCAGAATGGCAACGAGTTCAACCCAGTTGGTGGCCAGTTTTAGTGTTTGGGAAAGTGAAGGAATGTGGATCCAGAGATCAACAGGGGAAGATCATGCTGGGCCTACTGAGACTTCTGGACTTCATCCTGTGGGTCGTGGTAATTCATTGAAGGCTTTTAAACCTGGCGTGTTTGGGGGCGACCATGTAGCCTGCAGCATGTAGACCAAGTTGAAGGGGGGCTTTGGCAGTGTGTCAGATGAGATGCCATAAGGACTTGGGCTGAGCGGCAGGGAGGGTAGAGTGAAGGGAACATACTTGTGAGTTTGGGGGGAATGTAGAACACATAGGATTTATGATCTAGTGATCTGTGGGGCTAAAGAGAGGGAGTACCTTCTGGGACGTTCCTGTTTCTAACTTGTGTGACCAGATGAATGACAATGATGTTTTCAGTGTTTGGGATTATTCAAGGAGCAGATTTAGGTGGGAAGGGAGGAAAAAAGACAAAACAGTGAAGTCTGCTTGGATACACTGCATTTTAGGTGCCAAGATGGAAATATCCAGAAAGCAAAATGGGAATGAAACTATATGCGGAGGCCAGAGATAAAAATTTGGGAGTCATTACTTTAGGATGGTTTTTAATGATCTCAGATAAAATCAACCAAGAAGAGGGTAGAGAGGGAATTTGCAAAGGACTAGCCAATACGAGTGAAGAAGGAGGAGAAGTTATAATAGAATGCAATATGTGGCATCAAATGGAACATAATAAGGACATAAAGCAACTGCTCTGACACTGCTTTATGAAAAAACAGATCTCTTGAGTTTGAGTGCTAAAAGAAGGCTTTTGGTAATAACCTGAGGCCCTTCTCTGTACCAGTCTCAGACACTGCAGGCACACAAATGAATAGATACCATCCCTGCCCTCAAATGAAGGCCAACATATAAGCAGGTAAATTATAGATCAACTATCTAGCACCTGTAGTTGAGATCTAAACAAAATACTTCAGGAGCAGAGTTCACTTTTCTTATTAGAAGAGTAATAAATGTTAATTGTAGAAAAATCATAATCAGAAAGAAGATATGCATATCTCAGATTCCTACAACCCAGACACATGACTGTTAATATTTTCATGCATTTCATACAAATAAAAAATAAATATTTTTAGCAAAATAGAGTCATACTGCTCACATGCTATTTTTTAAACTTTTTCACTTAACATTTTATTATTTATGTAGTATTAACTTTATATGGTATCATTTTAAGTAGTTGCCTAACTTTGAAGGTTGAGAGTGGAATTCCAATCAGTGGTATGCTGGAACCTGCTCATACCAGCTAATGAGAAATTGTGAGCATCTCTTCCCAGCTCTAAGTTCAGTGATGTTATATTTGTAGCTTGAAATCAGCTGTGGTGGGAATACTTATAACAAGGAAACGGCAAGTACTATGATTCAGGGCCAGCTGATAAGTGTTTATCAGACTACCACTGAGTGTCACATGGAACAGAACTATCTGACTTATTGAGACAGAATGGCCAACAACTGATATCTTTAGAATATTTGTGATACAATTTAATTTTACTAACATTCTGTAGATGTTACTTCATTCTAGTTTAGTGTTTAATATAATAGAGAAAAAATCTAGAGTTGTAGGTTTTCATTTTTTTTTTTCTTTAGATTGATATGTTGTTTTATCTATCTGGACTCTTGTATACTTGAGCTCTTTACAAAGCTCCAACATTTGACTGAGAAGTGGCTATCGTGACCCTCCTTTTCTTGGCATTCAGTAAACCCTTTTTACTCCAAAATCCAAATCTTCAAGTCAGGGAACTTTTTCCATGTTGTTAATTTGACTAATGTTTTCTTCCAATTACTCTGTATTCACCTTCTGGAATTCCTGCTCTGCTTATATGGGATCTCTTAGATCAATCTTCTACTTCATTTTTCTTTTCCTCATCATAGCTCACTTAATCTGTTTTCTCTGAATTCTAGGGAAAACTCTCAATTCCAGCCAACTTCCTTGATTTGATTTTATGCACTATCCAATCTGTTCTTCAGGGCTTCTATTGCATTGTTAATTTTGGCAATTGTATTCTCATCTGAAAGTAGTTTTTCCTGATCTCAGATTATTCCATTTTCATATTTACAGTATGCTATTGACTCCTTTCAATTAGTTTTTTATTTGTTTCGGATTTTTCTGACTCATCTGAATCAGTTTCATTCAGATATTGCCTAAAGTGTTCTGTTTTATAAGGGTGATGTTTCTTTATATTCTTTAAATTGATCCTTTTAATATGGACTTTTTTATTATGCACTTTTATTTTGCCACATTAAGAAATGTGTTGGCTGTAGTGAGGGCCTACGGTTCACTGTAACTGGGTGAAGGGAATTTTATTGCAGGGCTTAAGGAATTCTTTTCCTCTCTTGTTTTAACGATCCAGAAATTGTCTGGCAAAACTTACCAATCTGAATTCCACTGTCTCTCACCGGTACTTCGTGCTCAAGAAGTTCTCAAAGTAGAGTCCTAGACCGGCAGGGTCAGCGTCACCTGAGAGCCTATTATAAATGCATATTCTCAGAATCCGCTCCAGATTTACCGAACCATAATCTTTGGGGGTAGGGCCTAGTAATCTGTGTCTTAGCAAGCCCTCCAGGTGACTTTGGTGCCCATCAAAGTTGGGAAGTGCTTGTCTGCCCATGACTTGGTTTCTGTCCATAGCGAGTGCAAGGCAGGCATAAGTCCACGTTTAGTGTCCTCGTGACAACATCTGTCCACAAGGCATTTGCAGGTTCTTTATTCCATCAGTCAGCCCCACAGGCTGCTCTTACCTCAAATCCTGACCTTTATGAAGTTTGTGAAGTTCCCTGGGGGGGGGGGTGCATTCATTTGTTATCCAGGTGGACTTTTCTTCTGCCGTTGGGGAATTCAGATTGGTAAGTTTTTCCATCAGACAGGGCTCACTCATGTGTCTAGCAAGAGTTCTCTGTGGATAGTGGTGATCCTGATTTTTAGTATGAATACAGATTATTTTCCTATTTCTTTCTTTTGACTATTTCTATAGGGATTTAGGAAGAAGTGCAAAATGGGTGAGTTCTAATCACCTGGAAGCAGAAGTTGTTTGTTTGTTTTTAATGACAGTGTTTAGGGTGACTGCAGAGAACTATGGGGCAGAGGGGAAGCTGTTGTAATCGTGCAGGACAGGGGTGAGGAAGATCTGGCCTGGGTCCATGGGTGACGGTGGCGATGAGAGAGGCTGAATACCCAAGGATTTCTGAGGTACAGTGCGTCTGCTTGATGAGCAGGTGATGTCAGGAGTATGGGAGAGGACGGAGCTGAAGATTTTCTAGCTTGGCTGTCCAGGTGACTTCTTGAAAGCCAACAAACTGTGCTTGGCTCGGGTAGAATGAGGGCACTGAATGAGTGAGGAAATGGAGGCAGCCACTCCTGACCATGGAATGAGCACGCCACAGTGGCTGGGGGCACTCGCTCCTGCTCCTGTTGTGATCTTGAACAGTCCTAGTCATGGCACATTCACTGCTGGACAGCAAACGAGATGAAGAACTGATGCCCTGGTGACTCCTTTTGAGTCTCATACATTCCAGTTTGGTATTGATGACAACAGTGTTCAGGACATTTCTCCAGGTTCCCTGAGAGACAGCCAAAGAGAAGCAGCACTTCCTCCGGCTCTTGGCACCTCTGCTTTGTCTGAAGCTGTCCCAGAAGCCATCCCTCAGTGGGTTTTGGCACGTTAATTTTCAAGTTTACTAAGTGGCACGAAAGATGATAATGAATTTCTTCACCCATACCCTCCTCCTATCTGTTGTAATTCTTCCCACTAAAAATGTTTGTTTCTCTTGTTCCTCATGTGTGTGTGACAGGTGCGGGGCCAGCCTTCTCGGCAGGTAACCCACGTATCTGGTGCTTCGAGCCTTGGATTATCATTTCTAATGATGGTCGTTGTCATTTTCCCCAGCCAGAGGTGTGAGGACATTAGCTCAAGGTCCAGCCTCCTAGTGTAACCCTTGACAATTGGTTGTGTCAGCTTACTTTCCTTTTCCCGGCAGCTCCTGTTGTAGTTCAGAGTCTGTCTGCTGATCCTGAGGGGGTAAGAAAGCAGTACTAAACAAGCCACTCTCTGAGGAACAGGGACCACAGCCCCAGGCTTCTCCACAGCCTCACTTAGGAGTAAAGCCTCTGATTGCCTCTTGCCATGGGGACTGTAAGAACACCGAAGAGGAAGAAACGCAGAAAGAACCCTTGACAGCATGAGGACTTCTTGCCCTTTATTAACACAATTGGCATCACAAAGTAAAAAGAAGGAATGAGGAGAAACTGAGCAGAAAGCCCTGCCCTCTAAGTCTGTTGAGAGGAAGAAGTGCGCTCAGGTTTCCGTGTGGAAGCTGCAGTCGGTGGTGTGTGCACAGCACATTCTGTTGCTCGGGTTGTTATTGGCAAGAGCAGTGGCGTTTCCACCATCATTAGGAGAAACTAACCACTATTAATCTCTGGTCACCAGAGTAGACGGGTTTCATACAGAAGCAGAGTGGAGACCAATGGACACGTGGAGGAAGCTTTAAGGGAGACGGTGTGTTCTCACAGTCCATCCACCACTCGGACAGGCACTCAGAGGCAGCTGGGGGTCCTTGCAGGGGGCGGGGCGGGCAGTTCAGAGCACATGGACCCTGTCTTCTCTCTGAAGAAACGCTAAGGGCAAACGTTGTAAAGTTCAGAGAAGTCTTGTCAGAAAAGATGATCTGACTATGTGCCACAGAAAGGCTTTGCTGCTGTCCTCTCCAGCCCGCTGAGAAGGCCGGGCAGCCTCTCTCCTGTGTGGAAAAATGAAGGGTCCCCACTGCCCCGCCTTCCTCCCGTTGATGCAATGGAAATTGTCTTTTAGGAATTATGTTGTGAACAGTCCTTTGTATTTCCTCAAGCAGGTTTGTACAATTATTGTACAAACATTTTATCCTTTTTTACACCCTGAAGTAAGGAGGGACTGAGGAGTAGTTGATGAGCAGGACTGTGAGTCACTTTGGGACACTCACTGCCACCTGTGCAGAACCACAAGCCAGTTTCCTCATCTTCCAGTGCCTGAATAAACCCCTCTTCGTGAAATAAGCACCGGTAGAGTCTACAGAGCATGTGTACAGTAGAAGGAGCCTGGACTGTGGTGCTGAGCAGACCTTAGACCATATGACTGCCTGCTAGAGAACCCTTAGCCGACTCCTTAAACTCTTGTCAGGGGGAATGAAGTCTGCTAGGGTTGCTGCAAGCAATGAAAATGATGATAGACACTTAGCATAATGTCTGGAATCCAGTTAAGCTTGTTCTCTTTGTCTATCACATGTTGGATTTGTTTCTATCATCTTTTCCCAGTTTTCTCTGGAGTTGGTGAGAGTAAAATGTCATTAAATTGTTTTGATTTCAGATTCACCCCTTAGCGCCCTGGCTGCCACGTGGAAGCCACAGCTCTCTAAGAGGCAGTAAGGCATGGTGGTTCAGAACACAACCTCTGGTGTCTGCAGACCTGGCTTTGTGTTCTGTCTTAGCCACTTAGCAACTGTGTAACCCAGACCAAATTGCTTGACTTCTCCATGTGTCCGTTTTCTTAGGTGTAAAATGAGAGTAACAGTCCTTTTTCATTTAGAGATGAGGGTAGGCAGAAGGCAAACTTCCAGCAGGACTTAGGACCTGAATTTAATAAAAGTCTGCTCCAACAGCCCGGGCACCCTTAGTGTTAAGTCGGGGCCCCTCAACATATCCACTGGACTTCAGGCCTCAGAGGAACTTTTGATCCGCCTGCCAGTAGGTTTCCTTTG
Source organism: Tarsius wallacei (assembly GCA_963574415.1). Classification (NCBI taxonomy): domain Eukaryota; kingdom Metazoa; phylum Chordata; class Mammalia; order Primates; family Tarsiidae; genus Tarsius; species Tarsius wallacei. The sequence continues at coordinate 7,004 of CAUYQG010037979.1, read as the reverse complement.
TTTTGTGTGATGGGCAGGCGGGGACTGGCACTCTTTTCTCTGGCCTAGATTTCATGGTTGAGATTTGGGAGGTTCAGAAATTGCCTGGGGATCCTACTGAACCTCGTCTGACATCGTATTAAGTGTAATAAGGTTATGAACATGTCGGTATTTGAGAATCCTTTTAAAAACAAATGGTGTTCTAACATGGCTTATCGAAATAGAATTTTCTTCATTCATCAAGTGTTAGGTTCTTTAGTTTCTTTCCTATTTTTAATTAGGCGTTTTCAGGCATTCCATTTACTGAGCACCTACTGTGCAGTAGATGCTATATTATATGCACCATACACCATACACGTGTTATTTTATCTAGTCTTCACACAACTTTGGAACTGAGCACAACACCATCTCTCATGTAGTAAAGGAAAGACTGGGAGTCAACAGAAGATTGCCAGGGTCAGAGACCTAGTGAGCAGCAAAGCTAGCGCTTAAACTTCAAGATTGACGGCCTTGAGGCCTTTGCTTTTTCCATGTCACTGTCACCTCAGAGCGTACATGGTATACCATGGCTAAAGACCAAACTCAGCTAATGTCTGTTTTGGTAAAGAATCAGTCTGCCTCATCTAATACTAGTTTGTCCCACTTGTTTGGAAGTCCTTTGGTCACTTTAGAGAATTCTGCTCAGCGGCAGAAATAATATCCTCTAATTTCATAAATAGATTGGATTTTGAGGTAGATTTCTTTGCAAGAATCTAGCTTGTTTAAAGCCTTTAGATAGTGGAAATTGTGGTCATGACTGAGGTTCTTTCCTAAGTTAACAAATGATTGTTCTTCACCACAGAACTATAGGAATGACCCTTATAAATGAGCACATTATTATTTTTTTTTCTTGATTGCTGACAGCAGCTACTGTGGATCCTCAGTAGAGGAGTATTTAGTGAGAAAAGTCAAGCTAGTGCTGCAGCAGTGGAAAAAAAATAGGAAATTGATGAATTATCTTTCTATTTGCACCTTCAGAAACAGGTTAATTGTTTCAGTGACTGGCTCTGTCTTGATTAGAAAGCATTAATAGCAATTAATGATATAACTTCAAAAAAGGTATAGAAAAATTAATAGAATGCTTACCCAACATAAATTATAGTCATTATCTACTGTATCCAGAACCATCAGAGCTGCCAAGCTGGTTGATTGAAGTACAAGTGAATTTTTTGGTCTGAATTCTCTAGATAATTGAACAAACCTTTTCTTTATTTTTTCAGCTTGAAATTCCCTATGGTGAGCTAATATTATTTAGTTTAAAATGCCTCAATTCTACAACTTAATTAAAAACCTTTCACAAGTTAATTTTATTAATATATGCACATTTTATCTACATGTGCAAATATTATTTGATTGTAATGATGAAACTTTTGTAATGAAAAAAGAAACTGCTAAAATGTGGCAAAGAACAGTTCAAGTCAAAAATATGTAATTGTGGGACTGATTTTATCTAGCTTTAATTCTACTCTGTAGTGGAAACATAATGTATTTTCTTTGGAAATGCCAGTAATACCAAGAATAACAATGGCAGCAGCAAATGATAGAAATGGCAAAGCTAACACTGAATATACCTTTAATCTCTACCTAGTACTGGGTTCAGTACTTCACATGCATTCTTGTTAATCCTGTAAGGTAGGATGTATTATTCCGCTTTACAAATGAGGAAACTGAGGCCCAGATATGGTCAGTAATGTGTCCAAAGATGCACTAAGTAGCAGAGCTGGGATTTATGCCTTGGTGGACTGACTCCAGGCATGCATCCTCAGTCACTCGGCTGAACTGCAGCACAGAGGTTGACTTATTTTAAAAATATAAAATTTGTCTCACTAGACCCAACTCTCTGCCCGTTTAGTATTCTTTCTCAATGTCACCAGATGATACATCAGATGTAGTTGTCCTTCCCGATGTCAACTCCAGACATATAGGAATTTCCCTCAAAAGAGTCTAGGCTGCCTTAACATTTTATTATGGGTTGAAAGCTAATGCAATTGTCTTTGCTCTTGGTTAAGCTATTATTTGGATAAAGTTGGCTTATATTTGTCCTCTTATTATCTTTAATGTCAAGTTTGCCACCAGATTTTGTCACTGATTGTTGAAGCTTGAAACTATCTCTATGGATCCTATACGTATGCTTCAGGGTTTTGTGGAGTTTGATCATTTCACTCAGCCTTAATCTGCCAGCTTGAATGCTATTGATCTTCATGCACCAGGCATACTCACCTGCCCAATAGCTATGGTTGTCTGACTTTCTCAAAATGTTCTGGCTTGTTTTTCCTTTTCTGGAGATCCAAAAACCAGACCAACATTTCATATTTGTACCGTAACTCATAAGGAATATATTAATAGGGCTCCTTTTTTTCCTCTCCCCAGTAACATTTTTGAAGGGTAATTTCAGGATTGTGTTGCCATTCTTTTTTTTTTTTTTTAAGTTGGAGTCTCTGTCGCCCAGGTTGGAGTGCAGTGGCCGCTCCCGGCCACCGCAGCCTCGACCTGCTGGGCTCCGGCGATCCTTCCGCCTCAGCCTTCCAAGTAGCTGGAACTACAGGCGCGCACTATCACGCCCGACTAATTTTTTGATTTATTGTAGAGATGAGGTCTCGCTTGCCCAGGCAGGTCTCGAACCCGCGGGCTTAGGCAATCCACTCACCTCAGCCTCCCAAGGCGCGGGATTACAGGCTGAGCCACCGAGCCCGGCTGTGTTGCCATTCTTGAATAAAGCAGCAGAACTGTTCTAAATTACTTTGAACAAAATGTTTATGGAAGTGTTATCCTTTGTCATATACTCTGTGAGGGTTTTAGGAATTTGTAAGAAAGGCTAGAGTGAACTGACCTTTAGGGAAGGTTTTAGAGGAGGTAAGATTTGCTCTGGTCCTTGATGGCGGAGTTTGCGGAGCTAGATAGCTGATGAAGTCATTTGTAGATAGGTGGAGAGAGTTGGAGGTTGAACAGGAGCCAGGTACAGCTGGGAAGCAGTAGACCATACAAACAGGGCTATGAGGAAACTGGCATGGTTAGACTTGAGGAGGGCATTTGGAGAGAAGTGCAGGTGAAGGTGGAATACCGTGTTGATTAACGGTGGGACACCTACTGAGAAATGTGTCACTGGGCAGTTTTGTCCTTGTGTCAACATCATAGCGTGTACTCACACAAACGCAGATGCTATATATAGCCCACTACACACCTAGACCACAGTCTAGCCTATTGCTCCTAGGATATAACCTATGCAGCATGGCACTGTACTGGATACTGCAGCCAATTGTAACACAGTGGTAGGTATTTGTGTATCTAAACACATTTCAACATAGAAAGGTACAGTAAAAATGTAGTACAAAAAATGAAAGCTGGTATACATGTTAGGGTTGCTCTGAATGAGTCAGTGAGTGAGTGGTGAGTGAATGTGAAGGCCTAGGACATTACTGTATACTACCGTAGACTTTATAGACACTGTATACTGAGGCTACACTAAATTATATCTTTTAAACTCTTTATTCAATAATAAATTAATCTCAATTTGCTGTAACATTTTTTTTTGAGTGAGTAGAAATTTATTAGAAGACAGAAAAGCACCCGGCAGTGGGAGGGAACCTGAAAGAGGGTTGCCCAACTTTTTTACTTTGTAAAATGTCCAAAGATTTTTAACTTTTTGACTATTTTGTAATAACATTGTTTAAAGCACAAGCACATTGTATAGCCTGTACAAAAATATTTTTTCTTCATATCTTTATTCTAAAAGCTTTTTTCTATTTTTAATTTTTTGTTGTTGTTTTTTACCTTTCAAGCTTTTTTATTAAAAACTGAGATGCAAAAACACACACTAGCTTGTGCCTACCCAGAGTCAGCATACTCAAGACATCACTGGTCAATAGGAATTTTTCAGCTCCATTATAATCTTACGGTACCACCATTGTGTACACTGTCTGTCATTAAGCCTTATGCAGTGCATCACTGTATTTGGGTAGAGACGATGGATTAGAGGGGTTCTTGGCAGCAATAAAGACAACCTATTGCAGATCTCGGGGTGGTGGGGGCGAAGGCCTGCTCACTGCCTGATACTTGGACCTGCCTTGACAGATGTGCTGCTGTTCTATGATACAGCCATCTCTACACAAATCTTCAGTCTCATGGGGAATGGGATATCGCACACGCGCCCTTGAATGTGTCTACAGGGACATGACACGGTCACTTCCATTCATGTGCCAGGGGCCGAAACCTGTTACATGGCCACACCTAACTTCTGGGGGACAGGGACAGATGATCCTCCCCTTCCTTGTGCCACAAAGGAAAAGAGAACTCAACATATTGGTGAGTCTTAATAATGTCTCCCAACCCAGGCAAACGGATTCGGGCTTGAATTGGCAGGTAGTGGAGCAGTTGTCAGGGTCTGCATATGATGAGACTGTTCGAGGAAGACTAGCCTGAGTTGAGCATTTGAAATGACAACTCGGGCTGCCGAGATCCTCAGCCTTCTCTTCTCTATGAATTTTTATCTATACTACTCATGTGTGTACACACCTTGGTTCTCTTTGTCAGAGTCAGGATTGAGTAGTAGTTAAGAGTACAGATTCTAGCCATAAAGCCCTGGGTTTATATCTAATCTCTGCTATTTACTGACTATGTGATCTTGGGCACGTAACCTAGCCTGGGAGTCTCAGTTTTCTTATCTGTCAAAATGGGGAAATTTTTAAAATACACATAATTATGAGTGCTAGGTGACTAGCACAGTGTCTGGTCCATACCTAGCAGTTAATAAATGTTTGCTACAATTCCTATAAACATGTTGCACCTTTGGGATCTTTAATTCTGTTCACAGCCTTTCTTCCCTTCACCTTTCCTGCTCTTCACCCTCTGCCTAACTCATTCCTTGTCACGTAATTCCTTAGGCATCTCCCAGCAGCCTTTTCATACACACCATAGTGTTCACAACTTGATTATTTTCTTACATGTGTCAGTCCTCTGTTGGCCTTCCAGCATATCCACCTTGCCAAAGCTCCACCCCATTTTTCATCTGCTTCCTTCTCTGCAGGGGTAGGACTCTACCACAGTTTGGTGTTTTTCTAGACTCCCTGGAGGTGCCAGTGTGTACAGAAATTATTTGGTTCTTCTTGTTTCCTTGTCCTTCTTTTGCTGTGGTAGTTGTCCCAGACCTTGCCTCCTTTCATCCTCAGCTGGACTACTTCTTGCCAAATCTTGTTCCTAAAAACATAGTGTTTGCTTTCAATTTGTCTTCTTTTACCTAACTGGTAAACAGGTGAATATAATTCTACTTGGAGAATAAGATCACCTACCACAGAACTTCTCAAATTGAACAACATTCACTGAGGTGATATATTCCTCACCCAGCTAGCTTATTATCACTAAGATTCTAATTCAGTAGGGCCGGAATGAAACCCAAGATTCCATCTTTACAGTCAGCTCCCAGAAGAAGTCTGTTGCTGGTTCTGGGTCTACATTGAGGAGCAAGGAGTTGGTTGACATATGAGTACCCACTGTATGCTGAAAAACATGAACTTTTCTTTGAACAAGTTAGAATTCTACTACCAGAGCATGACCAGAGCCCAGGTTTCACCTCAGAGTTGGGTAGGAATGCAGTATCTCAGCTCCACCCTGACCTGCTGATTTTGAAACAACATTTGTACAGGATTCCCGGATGAATTGTATATACACAAAAGTTTGAGAATCACTGACTTAGAAGATATAAATAAAAAGGTTTTAACATTTGTGAAACTACATGTGGTTTTCTGGTGCTCAGGAAACTGAAAATACTGGTGTCAAATTAGGCTACTTAGCATGTGGACATCAATTAATTAATCAATTAGAAAAGTCTCTCTGAGAAGAATAAATTTTACGCTAGGTTTAGAAGAAGAGGTATTTATAAATATATTAAAGATTTGTATTTTTAGCATCAGTTAGAATACCTTATCTATAGTCATTTCTTAGAAAAGCCTCGTTGAAAAATAATAATTTTTGGGGCTTCTGGGTCAAGATGGCGGCGACACAGGCAGAACTGTGAGATTCTCCGAATGTGAGTTCCCCAAAAAGACTCTTGCTTTCCCTTCCCCCACCCACTCATCCACAACCAGATGCATGGTCTGAGGCCCAGGGTCCCTCGGTCCCACGCAGGGCCGGCTATTCCATCCCTGGGTGCTCCCCCACTGGTAGGAAATCCCAGGTCTCAGCTCCCTCCCTGGTTAAAAATACCCAGACCCAGCCTCCGATCACCGGGGAGGCTCTGGCTACCCGCCCAACAGAGAAGCTGATTCCATCTCTGACTGAAATACGCAGGGAAAAGTCCAGGGCCACTTTTGCCAGAGCTTGGGAGCAGAGCTCTAATCCGGGACAGAGCACTAACGGGTGCGCCTGGGACTCAAAGAACGGAGAGGAAGGATCCGCGAGGGTGAAAATATCACGCTGACCATTCCTCCAGGCAGAGACGTGCATTGCCCTGCCCACCTACAAGCAGGCTCCACCTCAATTCCCAAGGAAACGTCACTAAACAGAAGACAAAGCCACTCCCCTGGGAACTAAGTAACAGCTGTCTCAGATTACAGCTCAGAGAAAAAAAAACGCAAGCCTCAGTAAATGGAGCTCTACGCATTGAAAATAAGGGGAGAGGCTAAAGAGCAGAGATGAACGGATTTTAGACACCCAGACCCAGCCTCCGATCACCGGGGAAAGACCCCAGAAGACATGATTTATTTTTATTTTTATTTTTTTCTTTTTTCTTTTTTTTTTGGTTTGCCTTTGTATAGCTATAAGTACTCTTTAGGGAATTGTCTTTGCTCACTTCTCTCTGGCCTTGTGTCTCTTTTTCACCTCTTAGTATATATAACTGTCTCCCTTTCACTTTTCTCTCTTTCTAACTTCCTGCTGACCCCCCTTCCTATATTACTTTGTTCTTTTGTCCCTCCTTTTGTTCCAGGTACCAAACCTACATTCTGCTGCACAGAAAGATTGTAAGACAGTGGGAAATAGGCTCCATTGGGCTC
>CAUYQG010037978.1:0-25698 GCA_963574415.1 Tarsius wallacei | reverse complement strand
TACTGAGAAGGTCAAGTTTTGTACACATTCATTTCTCTCTCCCTTTTAAAAATATCAAATTCTCTATTCAGGGTCATTTATCCAGCAGTGGTGGTTTCCTTCTCTTGGAGGAGGATAAATAAAACTATGTTACAGCAAGTCAGTAGAATACTATTATATTATATATATTATATAATATATATGAACGAGGTAAAATGTGAAAATGTTTTAACTTTTTTAACTTTTTATTTTAAAGATTTTGAGCACAATTCAGGGTTAGGTATAAAAATGTTCATTATGCAGGTACCTTTATGCATTTTAACTTGTAAAAAATGATACGAAACTCCACAAATTATGTGAAAACAGTTTAGTAAGTTTAAAATATGTTTGTATCCAAAGAGTCACAAAAAAATGACTAAAAGGAAATATACCAAATAATGGTGACTATGAGCCTTGATTTTAAGAATATTGGTGATTTTTATATCCTACATTTCCAATTTTCTATAATATATGAATTAGTTTTTGTAAACAATAAAATAACATCAGGGAGATGAATTAGACCTATCAGAGACTTTAGAGAAACCAAACCATATTCCCTTCATTTCTCTGTAAAAGACTGAATTGGGCTAGCTAACTTTTGTTAAACATGATTGTTTCAGGGAAGAAAGTAAAGTGATGAAGTAATCAGATAAACCAGAGAAGTCATATGCTGTTGGCCTCACTTATTTTTTTCCAACCAATCTTTTTTTGCACACATAAGGTAATTAAACAAATATATGAAAATCCTACATTTTATATTTTACAGCTATTTGCATTTGCACAAATAAATCTCTGGGTGATTAAATATTAACTTCAGAATGTCCTTTTTAAGGATTAGTTTCACTTATTTGTAAATGGCAATACTAATAGGTTATTTGTGGGACTCAACAAGACAAAGAATGTTTTGTAAAAATGTTGCAAAGGCTTATTTTCTGCTTGACCAAGACTAGTCTGTTCATCAAAGTCAATGAAAATATTAAGCCCTTTTCAGCTTCATAACTATAAATTTTGTAAAACGATGTCCTTGCCAATCAAAGATATACTCTGAGTAAATCTTTTTAAATAGGATTGGATCAATTAATCTGCCATTGTAGTAAAAAACAAACAGAAATGAATCCAAGGACAAATCCAAATCCAAAAATGCACAGAACTATGTATGCAGTCAAATTATTGTAGGCAGTCATCTTGCTTGAAAATATTAAACCTTTTTTCCCTTCATATTACCAATATTTATTTATAACCAAAGTTACTCTTTCCAATTTTGTTTACACAGCAATCAGGAACAGAAATGTTGTTAATCATATAATTTATAGCTGATAATTCTGAATTCATATGTTTACTTATATACATAAATATATTTGTTAGTGTTCATTAATTACTTTGAATGAGTCTTTAAAGTGTTGAGATAGGAAGACAGAGGGAAAAACTAAAAACTTAACTACTGCTAAGACTCCCAGTAACATTGTTTTGTTAAAAAACAAAAAATGAATTCATAAATTTGACTTGGCAACCTATGTATCAACCTATTAGAAATAAAGACCAAAAACATTGGTTTTGCAGTCATGTGATAAAGGAACAGAAATTGAATGTATGTCTTTGTCAAAGAGGTTTTATTTAGTAATAATTACATTAGATGTCTTCCACTTTAAACTTTTCTCAAATAATACAAAACTATGGTTTCCATGTGTATGCTACCTGTGAGGGTTTTTTAAATATATGCCAAAATTATTATTTGTCATTCCACATTTATTATTATAATGATAACAACTTAAGAATAATGTAGACGTTCATGATATTCAAAGAATTAATCCACTATGAGTGGTCTACTAGTTTGATAACTTGTAGGAAACTGCATTGATAAGCATGTTGAATTCTTCCTACCATAATGTGCCTCAGAATCAATTAATCTACTCAACAATATTTTTCAAATACCTATTATGTAAAAGTAACTTTATGAATGTTTGTGGGTAAGTTTTTAAGGAAAGAAAAATTCTGACTATTAATAGTTATTGACATGGTAGCAATGGTTTGGAAACATTATAGTGCAATCTTTGCCAACATACACCTTGATTCTTAATGTTCTGTTTATTTATTTGCTCATGTTTACCTTAACTTATGTTCACTAGCTTTACTCTGTATGAGTAACTTAATTACTCAGTAGTGGATACAACTTATCATATTTTAGCCTATAGAATAATACTAAGTTAAAATTTTAAAATATTAAATAGAATACTGACATGCGGGTCCTATTCATTCATTCAGTGAGCAGTTAGTGGGCACCTCCTGTGTGCTCTATGTTATGTTAGATTCTAGAAATGCACAGGTTGATTAGCAACGTAAGCAACCCTGCTCTAAAGAGACTTCATAAAGCAGGGGAAGAGGATGGTCTAATAGATTAGAGTTTAGTAGAACAATCACAATAAATAAAGGTTGTCTTTTGTTTAAATAATTGTTTCATGACGAATAATTCTAATAAGTACTAAAAATTATATATTTTACCAATCCACTATAATGAGGGGGAAGTTATGTGCAATGTTCTGGCAGAGATTAGCATGTTAAATGAACAGAGTTCTAGGAAACTTTACTTTCGAGCCGGGCTCAGTGGCTCAGCCTGTAATCCCGTGCCTTGGGAGGCTGAGGTGAATGGATTGCCTGAGTCTGCAGGTTCGAGACCCGCCTGGGCAACTTGGTGAGACCTCATCTCTACAATAAATAAAAAAAAAACAGCCGGGCGTGGTAGCGCACGCCTGTAGTTCCGGCTACTCGGAAGGCTGAGGCGGAAGGATCGCCGGAGCCCAGCAGGTCGAGGCTGCGGTGGCCGGGAGAAACCAAGATCCAAGTGCCATGTGTGCTCACTGCTACTGGAGGTGTTGTTGTTTTGTTGTTTCCGGGTTCTCCTAGTGTACAGAGCTAGCAATTAAGCATACGTACAGGCATACAGATGAGAGCACACACATGCACATCTCACTGTATCTATATTGACTTCTCTCTCTCTCTCTGCAAAATTTGTACTATCTCACTTCCAATCCAACACCAAGGTTTATGCAAACTTTCCTTCTTTACATATCACTACTTCTATTTGTCAGTGAGGAACCTGATTCACATTATCCTTAATATGTATTTGCACGTTTGTTCATACCCTGTATGTAGCTAAGCTTGCGACACAATGGGGCTACCCTCCTCACACTATGACTGCCCCACTCCGGTCTTCCTCTTCACTTCTGAACTGAATTAAGATGGCATGAAGGAGAAAGGAGGGAGAGAGGAAAAAAGGGAAGGAGAGAGGGATGGAGGAGAGAAGGAGTGCATTGTTTCCTAATTAAATAAATGCACAGATCTTAACTGTTTAGCTTGATGGATTTTGCAAACTGCATGTACCCAGGTAACAACGGCCTAAAATAAAATATAAAATAAGGATTTCTACCCCTGTAATACAAAGGAGTGTATCCATTAACAAACATCATTGAAGACCCCTTTCCCCATCACTGCTCCTCTCATGGACCCCAGATCTTAAAGGATAGAATAACTTGGCCTGTCTTGACTTCATTAGTTCTGCAATCAAGTAGAACCTGGGATTTATCCAGCCAACAAGAATCTTCTTCCTTGGAAGGACAAAAGGGGAAGGACCACCATCCTTTTAACATTTACATTTTATTTTACATTTGCATTATTTACATGCTTTTTCATATTATGAGACACAGTCTTCAGTAGGTGCATAGTTTAAGAATCACTGCCTCGGTTGGGCTCGGTGGCTCAGTCTGTCATCCCAACACTTTGGCAGGCCGAGGCAAGTGGATTGCCTGAGCCTGCCGGTTCGAGACCAACCCTGGCAACTTGGTGAGCCCTCGTCTCTACAATAAATCAAAAAAATTAGCCAGGAGTGGTGGCGCACGCCTGTAGTTCTGGCTACCTGGAAGGCTGAGGCAGAAGGATTGCGGGAGCCCAGCAGGTCGAGGCTGTGGTGGCCGGGAGCATGCAACTGCACTCCAGTCTGGGCGACAAAGTGAGATGCCAACTCAAAAAAAAAAAAAAAAAAAGAAAAGAAAAAAGAATCTGCCTAGCATGGAGATTCTCAGTCTGATGTGTCTCAAGGAACTTGAAACCTGTGCCTGTAAACCAAGACCCCAAATGAGAACAAGCATATTTATTCAGAGCCTGTGATAGCAAGAGATCGCCATCATCACTCATGTTTGACAGAGACTGAAAGTCAGGCACAGGGGTGAACAAACCAAGCCTTACGAGAGAAAGAAAGGAAGGCACCAAGTTCTGGGGAAGGGAGAGGGAGCCTACTGGAAGTGGGGCATCGTGTGATTGGTTGGAGAAACATGTTTGGATTTTTCTGGTTGGTCTTAAGTTGGGCCAGTTGCTACAGAGGCTGTGGTTTGGCTCCTAGACTGGTTGCCATAGAATCATGGGTCACGGTTCCATTTCCATACATGGCCTGGTCATCATCCACTTGTGTTCAGTCTCTTAGAGCAGATGGTGTGTAAGAGAACTGTACGTAATGAAGGGTAAAGAGGGTCTCCTCTGAACCCTCCCAGGCAGCAGCACCAGGGTTGGCCCTTTCTCACTTCCTGCTTGACTTTTTTCCTTCGAGTCCCAACTTCCTTTTTTCCAATGCCTGAAACAGAATAGAAATTTGTCTAGACAGACCTAAGGCGTATTGAGAATGGGTGAGCAGAACATTGTATTGATTCCACATGAGAGAAGTCAGAGAATTCAAGGAGAGCTCTAAAGTCCTAACTAGAGCTACCAGGAGGGTCTTGTTAATAACTGCAGACTCACAAGGGGAATTGAGAAGAAATAGTTGTTTTGTGAGAGAAAATGTTGAGCTCAGTTTTAGGGCATTAAAGTTGTACGTTGCTCCTTGAAGGCATTATGGCAACTCATTCATCTAGAAACTGGACAGCATTTTAGAGATGTGGGGACTGAGACGCCGGGGACAGATGATTGTCCTAAGCTTGCATGCCAAGGCTGTGGGTAGGGCAGGAGCTTCCACTTTTCGGTGCTCCATCTACAACACACACAAAACAGAAGATGGAAAACAAGAGGCTCCAGCAATCCAGGAGTCACCAGGGTTCTGCCCAAAGCAGCAATGAGCTGTTCTATGCCTTTAACGAAGATACCACAAAGACTGAAATCGTCTCCCAGATTTCACAACAGGCCCACCAAAGGGAGGAGTAATGATTAAAGAATGTAGACCTCAGAGTTCCTTTCGAACCATGATATTGCATCTTCTGTTTACAGAGGTAGAAGTACACCCCCAGGAAGGTTAATATATAAGCACTTTGATGCTTGCCTCTCTCTTTTTAGTAGTGGAAAATACTTTGGTAGTGTCAGTGTGAGTCACCCACAATGATTTCTCCAGTGCTTCTCTTGTTCTCGGGTTTTCTCTGCCATGTTGCTATCGCAGGACGGAGTAAGTACTTTTTGCTTTTGAGAAAATAATTAATATACCCTTCCCCCTTGTATGATCAGTAATGATGACCTAAAATTATCTTTAGAGTGGATGCTGGAGAGACTGGATAGATACCTCTTCCTTAATATTGACATACTAAAAGTTCCTTCATAATAGACCTAGCCAATTTAAGCTGACCTGTGTACTGACCTGTGAAATAGGGGCAAATCTTTCAAATATTTGTTGAGAAGATTAAGTAAGATACTAGTATGAAACTTAGTATACTTATTATTGGTAGCATTAAATACTTTTCATTTGCCTGCTAGTTAAACTTAAAAACACAGATAATGATTTCTAACCATCCTTTGCTCTGTGCTCCGTTTCAGCCTGTCCCAAGCCGGATGAATTGCCATTTTCCATTGTTGTTCCATTAAAAGCATCCTATGACCCAGGGGAGCAGATCACATACTCCTGCAAGCCGGGCTACGTGTCCCGGGGAGGGATGAGGCGGTTCACCTGCCCACTCACGGGGATGTGGCCCATCAACACGCTGAAATGTACTCGTAAGTCAGCACCTTCTCTCCCATTTGGATTCTGGGTATTTTGGGGGGATAACCTGTTTTCTGCTCAGAATGCAGAAAGCCGGAGTGGCTGTAGGTCTGGGGGATTCTCTATGAGGGAAGAGAATGGGCCAGTCGGTGCTATTTGGAGAAGAGAAGATCATAGCCTGGAATCAGGGGGTTTAAGAAAGAGGCCTGTGTGATAAAAGAAGAGGCAAACAGACAGAATTTAAGAGAGGTGGACATCCTCTAAAATGTAAACTGGGCCGGGCATGGTGGCTTAGCCTGTAATCCCAGCACTTTGGGAGGCTGAGGCAAGTGGGTTGCCTGAGCCCACAGGTTGGAGACCAGCCCAGGCAACTTGGCAAGACCTCGTCTCCACAATAAATCAAAAATTAGCTGGGTGTGGTAGTGTGCGCCTGTAGTTCTGGCGACTTGGAAGACTGAGGCGGAGGGATTGCCAGAGCCCAGCAGGTTGACACTGGGGTGGCCATGAGCATACCACTGCACTCCAGCCTGGGCCATGGAGTGAGATTCCAACAAAAAAAAAATAAACCGATGCCAAAGAAACACTTGGAAAGACAGAACCTGGAGAAACATCACAGCTTTAGACTTTGCCTCAAAATGAAAGTAGACAACAATTACTGAAATGAATATGATTTCCATCTAACTTATGTATATATACATGATAATAAAATATAAATAAAAATATTAAATTAAATCAATAATGTCTTGCAAATTATCTATCTTTCACTTTGGCTTTGTTATAAGTTGTTGCTTTTATTTATTTCCCAGAACATACTATTATGATATCCACCAGCATTATTTTTAACAGTCAGGTATTGAGCAACCAACCAGAATAAATTTCCAGCAATTTTTTTTTTTTTTGAGCCTCACTCTGTCACCCAGACTGGAGTGCAGTGGCACAATCACAGATCACTGCAGCCCTGAGCTCCTGGGCTCAAGCAATCCTCCTTCCTCAGCCTCCTGAGTAGCTGAAACTATAGGCATGCCACCGTGCCAGGCTAATTCATTTTTATTTTTTGTGGAGACAAGTTCTCACTGTGTTGCCCAGGCTGGATTTCTAGCAATTATATGTAGAAGTTAAGCAGTAAAACCAGGCAGATGAACCTATCTGAGCTCTGGTTATATGGCCTTTGTCAAAATTATGCATGTTCTTACAAGTTGATTTTACTATAGTTTTTTATTTAAAAAGGCTAAACATAATTTTTAAAGAAAAACGATTATAACATCATTAGGGTAAGTTTTTCTTTAAGTCAGACATAATTCTGGAATATTAACAATTTCATTTTTTTGGTTATCTCTCCTGTGTATATTTTTGCATCATTGCAGAGTATGTACAATTTTGTAATTTTCTATTTTTTTTTTTTTTTTGAGTCAAAGTCTCACTCTGTCGCCCAGGCTGGACTGCAGTGGCACACTCACGGCCATCGCAACTTCGACCTGCTGGGCTCAGGCGATCCTTCCACCTCAGTCTTCCAAGTAGCCAGAACTACAGGTGCACACTACCATGCCCAGCTAATTTTTTAATTATTGTGGAGACGAGGTTTCGTCAAGTTGCCCGGGCTGGTCTCGAACCTGTGGGCTCAGGCAATCCACTCACTTTGGCCTCCCAAAGTGCTGGGATTACAGACTGAGCCAGTGAGCCTGACCGTATTTTTCTATTTTCATCAGCATAACATAAAACTTGACTGTATCTTCATAGTCTTAATAATTCATAGTCTATTGGCTGCACAATAGTTCAACTGTTGATTTACCATAACTAATTAAAACAGTCCCTGATGGTGAACACTTAGACTATCCAAATTGTGTTATTAACAATAATGGTGGCCGGGTGCTATGGCTCAAGCCTATAATCCCAGCAATTTGGGAGACCGAGGTGAGAGGATTGCCTGAGTCCACAGGTTCAAGATCAGCCTGGGTAACTTGGTGAGAACTCATCTCTACAATAAATAAAAAAATTAGCCGGGCATGGTGGCATGTGACTGTAGTTCCAGCTACTTGAAAGGCTGAGGCAGAAGGATTGCAGGTCGAGGCTGCTGTGGCCAGGAGCGTGCCACTGCACTCCAGCCTGGGGTACAGAGTGAGACTCCAATTCAAAAACAAAAAAACAGTAATGGTGTAATGAACACCTTGGTGGATATATCATTTGTCTTAATTTTGAATTGTTTTCTAGAATAGTTACTAGAATCAAAGGACGGAGGTAAGTGTATATATTTTCACCTTAATGAAAAATTCCATAAACAGAAATTTACCTTCTTAATCTTTAAATTACAGCCAGAGTATGTCCTTTCGCTGGAATCTTAGAAAATGGAGCAGTACGCTATACAACTTTTGAATATCCAAACACGATCAGTTTTGCTTGCAACACCGGGTAAGGACTTCCATGCAACTAAGAAGCTCATGTCTGTGTACATTTCTGTGCCCTTAAGCTAAACCTCAAGACTTTTATCTTTTATTTTTAGCCTTTTAGTTGGACTTGCTGAATACAAATAAATCTTAGTCCTGCTTTTGAAAGATACTACAGTGGTGTTGAGGGTGGGGTAAGGAGTAGCAAATATAACAACTAATGAAATGTGAAGTCACCACTATATCTAATTGCTTTTGCTCTCAATTAATTACTTATTTGAGGTGGTACCTTGAAATGGTTGAACTGAAATATATGAGGGGGATCCCCCAAAAACCCAGATTTATCTTTTGGAGGGTGGGCACCTTGTAGTACAGGCTTCCCTTGCTAGGGAGGTGTTCTAGAAACCCCCCAGCATCAGTGTACCAGCTAGTGTTGTTGTGAGAGGCTGCATTCAGCGTAGTGAATTTTTTTTTTTGGAGGTTCTTTCAATGCTTTTGCTCATTTCATGATGGGTGATTTATGAGTGCACCTGTCCAGGTTGTGCTCAATGTTCAACAGGTTTTGACCCAGAATGGCGTGACCCTGTGCCCCATCCTCCCTATTTACCCAATCTCACCCCAAGCAACTTTTAAAAATTGTTTTCCTGGATGAAAAAAGTCCTCCAAGGAAAATGTTTTGCTGATGTGAAGGAGGTGAAACAAAAATGGGAGAAGCACTAAAAGTCATCCAAACTGATGAGTTCAAAAACTGTTTTGAGCAGTGGAAAAAATTGTCTCAATAGGTGTATTGCATCAAGTGGAGAATACTTTGAAGGTGACTGAAGTTTAAACATATAAGAATAAATACAAGCCGGGCTCGGTGGCTCAGCCTGTAATCCCGCGCCTTGGGAGGCGGAGGTGAGTGGATTGCCTGAGCCCATGGATTCAAGACCCGCCTGGGCAACTTGGCGAGACCTCATCTCTACAATAAATCAAAAAATTAGCCGGGTGTGGTAGCGCATGCCTGTAGTTCCGCTACTTGGAAGGCTGAGGCGGAAGGATCGCCGGAGCCCAGCAGGTCGAGGCTGTGGTGGCCGGAAGCATGCCACTGCACTCCAGTCTGGACGACAGAGTGAGACTCCAACTCAAAAAAAAAAAAAAAAAAAGGAATAAATACAAAATTTTTAATACATTAATTCTGGGTTTTTTTTGTATGTCTGCCCTCATCATTCCTCATCATCTTTGGACCAAATCTTGGCATAGGACTAAAATACTATAGGAATAATTGGGTTTTAGTTATGAGGCTGAAACTTGATCGACCAAGCCTCTAGTCTCTAGATGAGAATTCAGTGGAGAAGGCTGGGAGTGTGATGACCTAGAACAAGCCTCATTTAATCCTCACATCAGGTGGTACAGCAGCCTCAGGAAGAGTACACTTATGCTGGGCACGTGTCTCTTCTGCCTTATGAGCAAAGTGATCTTGTCGACAGCATGTTGGCTGTGCATATGGGGCAAGGTTTCACTGGGGATTTTTGTCTGTGACTGGAAATTAGGAAACACTGTGTGTGAATCGGAAATGCAGTCCTTTCGTCTGAAACACCAGTTACGGGTGTGGTAACAGATGTCCTTGAAAAAAGTTGGCTTCAAGGACAGAATGTTCCATCTTCATGGGAAACAGACTCCATCGTTTTTACACATTTCTGTCAGTAGGCATGGAGAAAGTGAAGAGTAGAGATTACTCCGTTTGATTCATTTTTGTCATCCTGAAAAAGAGATGGTTTTTTGCTTTATGTAAGAAGCAGTTAATTTGACCTACTGGGTGCAGATGAGGGATTGAGAGGCTTGGCTTCTACACTCACCAGCTATGGAACCCTCCAGTAATTCACCTGCAGCATTGGCTGGGAGACTCCATGAGACCTGCTTGATGCTAAGATCCTCAGGAAAAGATTGTCAGATGGGAGATAAGGCAGTGGCATTAATATGAAGCAATGCTCACTGGAGAAGACATTTGAAATGCCAACGATGGATTATCTTATTGCTTGATAGATTAAGTACTCCTTTTGCAGGTTTTATCTGAATGGAACAAATTCTGCCAAATGCACCGAGGAAGGGAAATGGAGTCCGGAGCTTCCTGTCTGCGCTCGTAAGTCTGTGGGTCCCAGTTACAGGGAGGGTGACCAGTTGATTTGCTCAGAACGTTCCTGGTTTTAGCACCGAAATTCCCACTTCTGGAAACTCCTCAGATCCCACTCAATGAGATGGTTGGTGATCCCTGTGGGGAACACGCATCCTGATATCCTGCTCTGAAAGATGCAGCGACCACTTTGGAATGACAGAAGGGAAGCATTTTACTGATGAACATGATTTTCATCCTGCATCTGATAGTAGTCGCTCCAACCAAGCCGGTAATGACAGGGTTCGTTGACTCCAATGGGCTCGTGGTGTTCTGTCAGGGACTTGGATATGTGTGGCATTGGTATCTCATAGACCCTCACCATTTGACTGGGAGAGTTTCTGCAGACAGTGAGATTAAACATCTTCCTCCACTCTTGAATCTCATTCATTCATTCAGTCATCTATCAGGTGCTCAGTAAACATGAATTGAAGATCTAGTATATGCTAGACCCTGTTCTCAGCAGTGAAGCTGCAAGGCCAAAGGAGACCAACCACTTTGCCTTCAGGGAGGAAGCCTAGTGATGCCTTCACAGTACGCCAAGAGTCCATCAAAGGGCCCTGCATCCTAGGAGTTGATTGTGATACCTCCAAAGGCACTGACAGTTTTTCAGGTGACCCTCGGCCAAGCAGTCGGGATCATCTCTGGGCTTTGCTTATGTAGGGAGGGGCATTCTTATGTTACCTGACTTGTGATTTATACAAGTCCAATCCTTGACCAGAAGGCCCAGACATTACAATACTAGTTATGGTTTTTCAACATTTCATCAAGTTCTGTCCTTAGCAAAAGCAAGTGGAAAGTAAAGCAATTTCAAACAAATGTTAAAGAAAAACAAACACCAAAAAAGTTGTTTTATTTTGTGTTGTGTTGATTTTTTGTGGAGATGAGGTCTCACCATGCTGCTTTGGACTCAAACAATCCTCCTGCCTCAGCCTCCCAAAGTACTAGGATTATAGGCATGAACCAGCACACCCGGCCACCCAAAAAGTTTTTTAAGGATAAATTATAAACTTTTTTACTCAGCAGCAAGAATCACCATGATTCCCATAGTTTTCCTTTTAAGCAGATTTATACCAGTTATGTAAGTTCACTTTTTTTCTTTTTAAGAGAGAGGGTCTTGCTCTCTTGCCCAGGCTGGAGTGGCATAATTATAGTTCACTGTAACCTTAAGTTCCTGAGCCTAAGTGATCCTCACACTTCTACCTTCCAAGCAACTGAGATTGCAGGCTCACGCTATTACATCCAGCTAATTTTTAACTTTTTTTAAAAGGTTAGAGGTGGTGTCTCACTATGTTGCCCAGGCCTGTCTCAAACTCCCAGCCTTAAGTAATCCTTCTGCCTCAGCTTCTCAAAATGCTGGGATTACATGTGCCCAATTGTACATTCACTTTTTAAAAGTTATAAGTGGAAGGCTTTAATCTAATTTGAATGAGTGTTTCCCATACTTTAATGTACATATGAATCATCTGGGCATCTTGTTAAAATGTGGATTGTGACTCACATATCTGTGTTGGGGTCTGAGCTTCTGTGTTTCCAACAAGTTCCTTGGCACTACCCATGATACTGGTCCCTGGACCACATTTAAGCAGCCAGGGTCTGAGTAATACAAGTTAAATTGCATTTTGGTCTGTGCCATTTCTATTATGTTAGCGTAGCTTTCCCTGAACTTGTTAGAGCTGTATATTTCTCTGGTCAGGATGACAAGCCACACCATCTCTCTGGCTTCTTGAAGCCACTTGCATAGGCTCCATACATACAGAGTCCAAAAGCAGGAGGTATCCAACAGGAACAAACCAACTGAACTAGTAACAGAACTCAGATTCATCAAAAACTATGCACTGAGTTGCTGTTGCCAGTCATTATTTCAGGATGGTCCACCAGCAAAGTCCTCTACCAACTCTGCCTTTCAGAATCATCTTCCAAGGTAAGGTAGCATTCGGAGCACGGATTTTTTTCTTTCTTTTCTTGAGTTGGCGTCTCACTCTTATCATCCAGGCTGGAGTGCAGTGGCACGCTCATGGCCACTGCAGCCTCGACCTGTTGGGCTCAGGCAATCCTTCAGCCTCAGCCTTCCAAGTAGCTGGAGCTACAGACACACGCCACTATACCTGGCTAGTTTTTTGTGATTTATTGTAGAAAGGAGGTCTCACCAAGTTGCCCAGGGGAGCACAGATTTTATGGAAACCTGATCATTGTGATGTTGTAAGTGGCAAGACAGGATTACTTGATTTTTTTAGTTTTTTGACTGATTTGGACATCAGATTTTAGGGTTGTGTTTTCTTATTTATCATCCATAATTTCTTTTTATCCTTACATTTAACCAAAGTTTGCATTTTCTCAAGTTCATTCTTGTTTTTTTATCCTTCTGGAAAGAGTATATTTAAAAGCCTCAACTGTTTTCATAGAAATGATAGTTTGTTCTTTTTCCAGCGGTAACCTGCCCTCCACCACCTGTGCCTAAGTTTGCAACACTGAGTGTTTATAAGCCGTCAGCTGGAAACAACTCTCTTTATCGGGACACAGCAGTCTTTGAATGTTTGCCACCCCATGCGATGTTTGGAAATGACACAGTTACCTGCACATCACATGGAAATTGGACTGAACTACCAGACTGCAGGGGTGAGTGCGATAAGACAAAATAATTATGGTAGTGTAGAATCCCATTTTTGAAGAGTATCATGAGCATTTCCAATTACCTCATTCAATAGTTACTTATTGAGCATCCCCCATGTGCCAGGCAGTGTGCTTGGCACTGGGGATGCTGGCTGGAGGAGACTGGCTTCTGACTCAAGGCAATGCTACATAATGCAGTGAACTGTCCAGAGCTGCCTGGGAAGGCTTCCCGAGGCTGTACCCTTTGGAATGGGTCTTGGAGGAATCGAGAATGAGGAGCAGGTGTGCCACATGGGTATAGCCAGGGAGGCACAGAAGGATAGGCATCCATGGACAGCAGAGTGTTGCAGTGAGGCTGGTGAAGAGAAAACTGGATTAAACTGGGGAGTCCTTGGCTGGGTGTGGTGGCTCACGCCTATAATTTCAGCACTTTGGGAGGCTGAGTTGAGAGAATTACCTGAGCCCATGGGTTCGAGAACAGGCAGGGCAACTCGGGGAGACCTCGATTCTACAATAAATCAGAAAATTAGCCAGACATGGTGGCGTGTGCCTGTAGTTCCAGCTACTCAGAAGGCTAAGGCGGAAAGATCACCTGAGCCCAGTAGGTTGAGGCAGTGGTGGCCGTGAGCATGCCACTGCCCTCCAGCCTGGGAGACAGAGTGAGACTCCAACTCAAAAAAATAAAAAATAAATAAATAAACAAAATATACTGGGGAGTCCTAGGAAACAAAGGTGAAACTGGGCTGTAGATCAATTGTTACAGATTTTTACAATCTTTACCTTAATGTAAGAATCACAGAAATTATGAAAATTCTCCCTCTGTCAACTTGACCTGTCATTATAGCCTTTAAATTTGTCAGCTGCATAGCAAGTAGACAAATGATAGTTTGTCATGTGCACAGGGTTATTCTAAGGACAATTCATTTCTCTAATGGTAGATAATATAGGTAACGACAACAGTAACTGGTACCTTTTTGGGCACTCAACTATGGACCAGGGGCTGATCTCCTGCTACATACATTTAATCTGACTTAATTCCCTCAAGTCCCAAGCAGTAGGTTCTTTGTTTTCAACTTTTCACCTGATTGTATACACTGTTGGTGTGTTGTGACGTTTTCTCTCTCCGTTTCTCCATAGACAGATCATTTTTTTTCCTGAATCATCTGAAAATAAGTTGCATATGTCATGACACTTACTCACAAGTACTTCGGCATGACTATACTAACCACAAAGACGTTTATATTATAGTTGCCTCCAAGCCATTTAATTGTTTTACATTATTAACAATAATAACCTAAATTATGATAACATAAGCAATTAATGCATAATATTATGTAACATTTATTTCAAATGCAAGTTTTTCCAATTGACCCAGAAGTATCCTTTTTTTTTTTTGAGTCGGAGTCTCACTGACTTATGCTCCCAGCCACTGCAACCTCTACCTGCTGGGCTCAGGCTTCCAAGTAGCTGGAACTACAGGCATGTGCCACCACACCTGGCTAATTTTTCTTGATTTTATTGTAGAGATGAGGTTTTGCCAAGTTGCCCATTCTGGTCTCGAATCCTGGGGCTCAGGCAACCCTCTTGCCTCTACCTCCCAAAGTGCTGGGATTACAAGCGTGAGCTGCTGTGACTGGCTCAGAAGTATCCTTTACACAAGTGCTTTTTCTTATGCAGGATCTAATCCAGAATGACACCTTTTATTTAGTTGTCACGTCTTTTTAGTCGTCTTTAATTGAGAATAAGCCCATTCCTTTTTTGCTGTGTTTCGTTGACACTTTTGAAGGGTATATGCTGGTTGTCTTGTAGAATGTTCCATAATCCGAACTCGGTTTGTTATTTACTCATAATTAGATTCAAATTGAAGGGCTTTGTTTAGAATACATTCTGTCACATCAGGAGGCCTATCGTGTCAGCTGGATCCATCATTGGTCATGCTTACTTTGATCCCTTGGTCAGGTGGGGTGTGCTAAATCACCTCCTGGTAAGGTGTCTCCTTTTCATTGGAGTTAGTAAGCAGGCTGCGGGTGAGACTTTGAAGCCATATGAATGTCCATGCTCAGCCGTCAATGTAGAATCCACTGATGATCCTCGATGCTATCAGTTATG
Organism: Tarsius wallacei; assembly: GCA_963574415.1. Classification (NCBI taxonomy): domain Eukaryota; kingdom Metazoa; phylum Chordata; class Mammalia; order Primates; family Tarsiidae; genus Tarsius; species Tarsius wallacei. The sequence goes on along the minus strand of CAUYQG010037978.1, from coordinate 10,478 downwards.
ACGTTGGTGGTTGCAGAATGGTGACTTTCAATTCCATCTTTCATTCTATATTTATTCACTGACTTTCTTCTGTAGAGAAGGGCTTTCCCTCCACCCTCAATGTTTTAGTATTATTATGGACTCCTGGGTTCTTCTTTATTCAATGTGTGGCAGAGCCAAAATTGAGCCAAGCCTCTGGGGTTTGTAGACTTAATTCCCTCACTAAACTACCCGCCAAGGACATTGTGCTCCTGACTCCAGCCATGCCTCCTTGTGCTGTGGCAGGTAAAGATGTGGGTCTGGAGCTTCAGTGTTGAGGATCATAAGGCGATCAGCCAGCAGCACCATTTTTCTCTGAGATACTTCATGCTGGCTTCTTGCATACTCTGAAGACAACAATTGCGATTAGGTTTACTATTTTAAAGTCAAATAACAGTATGCTTAGCGTGCATGGGGTGGTGCAGTCTTTGTGATTTAATTTCATGGTTTGTTGACTAAAAGAAATACACTTTATTTTCCTTCTTTCAAATTCACCATCTTAGCCAGGCACAGTGACTCGTGCCTGTAATCCCTGCACCAAAGAAGGCTGAGACTGGGGAGGACTGCTTGAGCCAAGGTGCTTGACACCAGCCTGGGACCCATAGTGAGACCTAAATGCTACAAAAAAGTAAAAATAGAAATTGTGAACATTGTGATTGCAAATTGTTAGTTATTTGTCTTTTTTTTTCTCTGTCTTTTAATTTTTATTTAAAATTGTGGGGTACAGTTCAGGGCTAGATATACAAATATTCACCGTGCAGTTACCCTTATCGATGAGGTATGCCCCCCCTTTCCCAGGCGGATATCGACTACTGTCAATCCCACCTCCCCACCCCCCCAGATGTAAGCCACTGCAACCAGCTTTCTATTGAGTTCCTTTTCCAACATAGTTTTGTCTCTGAGCAGCATGGATCTATTCGTAGTTACCTTCAGAAAAATAAATTTTCTTCTGCAAAATAAAAATAAAAAATAAAAATACATTGGTCAGGCATGGTGGCACATGCTTGTAGTCCCAGCTACTTGGGAAGCTGAGGGAGAGGATCGCCTGGGCTCAGGAGGTTGAGGCTGCGGTGAGCTGTGATCATGCCATCACACTCCAGCCTGGGTGACAGAGTAAGACCCCCAACTCAAAAAAACAAGAAAACAACAAGAAAGGAAATCTCCGTTTTAGACTGTGTGGAGATAAATAATACCTTATGGTTATAAATGAGAGCCCGAAGAACTTAGTAGATGGTCATTACTTTACTTTCAAAGTGCTGTTTTTTTCTTAATATCCACGGTCCTGTGAGTACAAAGGAAGGGTGACAGAATTAAGCACAAGGTACATGGAGATTGCATTCTAGTCACAGAATACCTAGTGATTCAATGGTGTGATGGTGACAAGAACGTAACCAATCCTTAACTACCAGACAGCGCTACTATTTGTTCCTAATTCGTCTTATTGAATGAAATTTCTAGAAGTGAAATGCCCATTTCTATCAAGACCAGACAATGGATTTGTGAACTATCCTGCAAAACCAGCGCTTTATTACAAGGATAAAGCCACGTACGGTTGCCATGATGCCTATACCTTGGACGGCCCGGCAGAGGTCGAATGCACCGAAATGGGTAACTGGTCTGCCACGCCAAGCTGTAAAGGTATGGAAGTACTGGCCCGGTCCTGCAAGCTCTCTCAGCTTACCCAGTGGGGGACCTCTACTTGCCACTTTCTCGCTCTAATCGCTTCCTGCTTGTTGCTCAAACGAGCTTCACAGCTACTGGCGCCTGAAAGGCTTCAGCACTCACGTGTGCATGGGGGAGCCTCATGCTCAGGAAGCTTGCTTGCTATAAACCACATGCATTGATGATATGGTGGAAGGTCATGTGGGCTTCTCACCTCTTCTAAGTCTTTGCCTAAGAGCCTCCTATTGGTGCTCCGTCTAGCCAAGGTCCTTCTCACTGCAAATACCAACGGCACATTCAAGCTCATCCAAGGAAATGGGGGATTATTATGAAAAGGCAACAGGCAGTTACGTGGGCATTGAAGATGAGGACATGAAATGCAACTGGCTCTCCTGAGGATAGAACTAGGAGTCAGGAACTATGGTTGCTCTTCCCGTACCCTAATGGTCTCTCCTATTTCTGTGTCTCTCTGCTTACTCCTCTTGAACGTGGTTCGATCTACACTAGGACCTCTCAGCTAAATTGTCATATCACCAATGGCACCTTTGTGCAAAGAATCGCAAGCTAGCATTATGGCTCTGCTCGGGTTGCTCTGGGCTGGATGGTTTAAGCAGAAAGAGGAAATTTGGCACAGTGGGCACCATGACAAGTAAGCATTTTAGGTGGGGGCCCCTTAGAAGCAGGGCCTGAGACAGAGATTCGGGTACAGAGGATTTATTCAGTGAGTGTCTCGGGGGAGAGACTGAGGCCGGTGGGATAGGACAGAGTGCTGATCCCCAAAGCCCACCATGCATCAACATCACCTGGAGGGCTGGTTTCAACACAAAACTTTTGGGCCCCACTCTCGGAGTTTCTGATTCGGTAGAACTGGGATGGGACCGACAGCCTCTATCAAGTTCCCAGGTGATGCTAATGCTGCTGATCCAGGGACTGTGTTTTGAACAAGGGTGTGATCTCAGTGAGAGTCCGGTATCAGTTTGGTCCCACTGGGAGCTCTGAAGCATGAATTTTACCCAGCAGTGAATCCCACCAAGAGACAAGAGGACTTGCTTTAAAAGATCCCCTTGTAAGTCAGTCATTGGCTATGAGCTGTTCCCTTCCCTGATGCCGAGATGGTGTGGGGTTGGTTTGGATAATCTCCTGGGAGAGGTGGCTCTTCTGTGGCTGAAGACAATTTTTCAGAGAAAGGAGCATCTGTGAGCTATTAGGTGACACTCACACTGGCTGCTGATCGATGCATTTGCTTAATAATGGGGAGCTGGGTGGGCAGTGTAAGCTTACATGAAATGGCAACATCTGGCAGAAGTTTTTTTTTTTGAGCTGGAATCTCACTCTGTCGCCCAGGCTGGAGTGCAATGGCACCCTCAAGGTCACCTCAGCGTCAGCCTGCTGGGCTCTGGTGATCCTTCCGCCTCAGCCCCAAGTAGCCGGAACTACAGGCATGCGCTACCACGCCTAGCTAATTCTTTTTATTTATTGTGGAGACGAGGTCTCACCAACTTGCCCAGGCTGGTTTCAAACCCTCAGGCTCAAGTAATCCACTCGTCTCAGCCTCTCAAAGTGCTGGGATTACAGGCCAGAAGTTCTTTTTCATTGAAGTTGGGAATCTGGTGCTGCTGTTCTGAGCTCCTGATATGGATACCGTTAGGGAAGAAAAGGCCATCTTGAAAGTCTGGAGTCCCAGCTACTTGGGAGGCTGAGGTGGGAGGATCTCCTGAGCATAGAAGGTCGAGGCTGTGGTGAGCTGTGATTGTGCCATCACACTCCAGCATGGGTGACAGAGTAAGACAGCAACTCAAAAGAAAAAGAAAAAGAAAAAAGGGCTGGGCGTGGTAGTTCAAACCTGTCATCCCAGCACTTTGGGAGGTGGAGGAAGGTGAGAGGATTGCCTGAGCTCAGGTTCAAGGCCAGCCTGAGCAACATGGCAAGACCTCGTCTCTATGATAAATAAAAAAATTAGTCGGTCATGGGGGCACAGGCCTATGGTTCCAGCTACTTGGAAGTCTGAGGTGGATCACCTGAGCTCAGAAGGTCGCGACTGGGCGACAAAGTGAGACTCCTACTCAAAAAAAAAAAAAAAAAGAAAGAAAAAACAGTTACCATCTTAGACTGTGCGGAGATGAAATTCGCAATAAATAGCACCATATGGTTCTACTGCAGAGAACTGTTATTAGCAATCGTATCAGCATTACTCACTAGTACATTCTTGGAAGCATAGGTGTGCTCATCCACTGCTTCAATGCTACACTCTCTTTAAGAGAGATTTACTGAACTCTTAAGTCTTGACTACACATGTTCTCTCTTTCAGCATCTTGTAAAGTTTCTGTTAAAAAAGCCACGGTAATATACCAAGGAGAGCGAGTCAAGATTCAGGAAAAGTTTAAGAATGGAATGCTGCATGGTGATAAAGTTTCTTTCTTCTGCAAAAACAAGGAAAAGAAATGCAGCTATACAGAGGATGCGCAGTGCATAGATGGCACTCTTGAAGTCCCCAAATGCTTCAAGGGTAAGTTGACCGTGGAGTGTTTAGCTAGGACGCCTGCCCGCTGCTCTCCACAGTCAGAACGTTTGTTATATGATGACTGTCAGAAACTGTATCAGTTTGGCCACTGGAGTTTTAAAAAGGGATGTGGCAGGGAGAAACCACCAGATGGAGCCATGAACTGCTGACGGTCTCCATTTGCATGTCTTTCCAACTCTTTCCTTAAAACTCGAGGTTGTGGTTTTGTTCAATGAAGGTTGAGGTGAATTATGCCATCTTGAATAATTTCAAGTGAAGTTTGAAAAATAATGCGGACCCAAACATTGAATAATAAAAATACCACCTTTTGGTTCCAAATCATAAAGGACTTACCACAAATTACAAAGCTGCTCACGGCAATGGTAATTGGTCTATAGATCTTCTAACATTTCCTCCCTCCTTCAGCAATCCCTAGAGTTTGAAAAGTATCCATTAGTGCCAAGTATACATTAGAGCAAAATGCTTTCAGGTAGATGATACTATGTTTGTGTGAGAAAAAGAAGTGCCTGATGGCCAGCATTTGGAGAAAGAAAGCAAGACTCTACTAACCTCTTAAGGCTTCAGGTTTAGGGTTTAATGCCTCTGTTGCTAGGAAGGAAGAGCCAGCTGGAGACTGAAGGTACAGTTGGTTCTGGCTTCAGAAATGCTCCCAAAACGCTGACAGCCCTGTATCAGCGGCTGGAGAGGATAGTCAGGAGAAGGCAGAGCCAAGGAGAGATGGGTCTGAGAAGTTCCAGCTAGAAGGGTAGAAGGGAAAGATAACTAAATACGCCCACCTCAGCCAGACACGGTTGTTCGCACCTGTAATCCCAGCACTTTGGGAGGCCAAGGCAGGAGAATCACTTGAGCCCAGGAGTTCAAGACCAGTTCGGGCAGCATAACAAGACCTAATCTCTATGAAAATAGTTTTAAAAAAATTAGCAAGGTATGGTGGAGTTCACCTGCAGTCCCAGAGGCTAAGGTGGAAGGATTGTCTGAGGTCAGGAAGTCAAGGCTGTGGTGAGCTATGATTGTACCACTGCACTCCAGCCTGGGTGACACAATGAGGCAAGCAAAAACAAACAAACCCATCTCATGGGCTTGGTTTGACTATTAGAAATACTATGCATGTGGCCAGGTGCAGTGGCTCATGCTTATAATCCCAGCACTTTGGGAAGCAGAGGTGAGAGGATTGCCTGAGCCCACAGGTTCGAGACCAGCCTGAGCAACTCGGCAACACCTCATCTCTACCATAAATCAAAAAATTAGCTGGGGATGGTGGCACGTGCCCGTAGTTCCAGCTACGTGGGAGGCTGAGGTGGAAGGATCACCTGAGCCCAGCAGGTTGAGGCTGTGGTGGCCGTGAGTGTGCCACTGCACTCTAGCCTGGGTGACAGAGTGAGACTCCAACTCAAAAGAAAGAAAGAAATACGATGCATGACATGGAGTAAGTGCTTACCCGATGATGTCATCATTTTAACTACAAATAGTTAGAAACGGACAGAATAAAGTGTTATTGCTCAAGAGATAGCAGAACCCTGGTGAGAAGTTAAATACAAAAATTGACAAACCTTAGTATGAATCATTAGGAAAAATATTAGAAGAGAATAATTTTTTAAAAATTCAGTCTGGCTGCAGTGGCTCATGCCTGTAATCCCGGCACTTTGGGAGGTGGAGCGGGGCAGTGCAGATCACTAGAGCCCAGGAGTTCAAGAGCAGCCTGGGCAACATAGCAAGAACTCATCTCTACAAAAAGTCAAGAAATTAGCTGGGCGTGGTGGCACACGCCTGTAGTCCCAGCTACTCAGGAGGCTGAGGTGGTGGAGGCCGTAGTGAGTTATGATTGTGCCACTGCACTTCAGCCTGGGCAAGAGTAAGACCCCTGACTCAAAAAAAGGAAGAAAAAAATCAGAGCTTTGTTGATGTACTTCTTCAAGCTTTTTTCCCTGAAGGTTTCCAGACAGGTGCAGGAGGACTGTTGTTGCATTGGAGAATAGAAAAAAGGTGGATGTCGCTTGTTCCCTTTTAATCTCGACAGTGAGACTTACCTGGAACCTTTTATTTTTTCTCCTAGAAATGAGTCTTATCATTGTCCTGATGCTTGCTCCCGTCACTTAAGCCTCACACTAAGTGGTGTTGTTCATATAATTCCATGTATTCCATACATTTGTAAGATGTGTTTGATTGTTTCTCTTAGGATGTTTCTCTTTTCTCCCCACAGAACACAGTTCTTTGGCTTTCTGGAAAACCGATGCCTGGGATGTGAAGCCGTGCTAAAGTGGTTTTCAGATTAAAAATTCAGTGTCATTTTGTATCTTGTTTGTTGAAGGAACCTAATGGAAGTGGAAAAATAAAGCTACCAAATGTATGGCTTCCACCATTGTGGTGTTGCTCCTCACGGGTTCTTACTTTTAATTATGTTAATTGGCAGGGCTCGATCCTTGCGCCTTTAATCCCAGCACTCTGGAAGGCCAAGGTGAGAGGGTTGCCTGAGCCCATGGGTTTGAGACCTGCCTGGGCAACTTGGCAAGACCTCATCTCTACAATAAATTAAAAACAAAATTTAGCTGGGCATGGTGGTGCATGCCTGTAGTTCCAGCTACCTGCAAGGCTGAAGCAGAAGGATCACCTGAGCCCAGCAGGTCGAGGCTGTGGTGACCATGTGTATGCTACTGCACTCCAGCCTGGGTGATGGAGTGAGACTCCAACTCAAAAAAAAAATACATGTTAATTTGGTTAAAAAATGCGGATATTTGAACCATCATCATTTCATGTCTGTGAGATTAAAAGTGTAAACTACTAGCTGGGTAACTCAGCTCCCCTCTGCCTAATACTACCCTCAAGCACTCTCACCTGAAACACCTACAGTACAGTATTTTTCATAGAATGGTCTACAGACTCTCACGTCAGTATTACCTGTCTATTTATTATAAAGAAAAAAATGCTGAGTCCCAGAACTGCCCAGAATGGCCCAGGAATCTGCATGTATGACAAAGTTCCCATATCGATCCTGTGCATCCTCAAGTTTGAGAAACATCATGGCCATTCTGGCTGGGCGCCGTGGCTGGCAGCACTTTGGGAGGACAAGGTGAGAGGATTGCCTGACACCACGGGTTTGAGACCAGCCTGGGCAACTTGGCAAGACCTCATCTCTACAATAAATTAAAAAAAAAATTAGCTGGGTGTGGTGGCGCATGCCTGTAGTTCCAGCTACTTGGATACTTGCAAGGCCGAGGCAGAAGGATCACCTAAGCCCAGCAGGTCAAGGCTGTGGTGGCCATGAATGTGCTGCTGCTCCAGCCTGGGTGACAGAGTGAGACTCCACCTCAAAAAAGAAAGAAAGAAAGAAAGAAAAAGAAAGAAAAAGAAACATCGTCACCCAGAAATAAACATGAACTCCCAGGTCAACAGAACTGGATCTGCATCCTTGATGTTGGGCTGACATGAGGCTCAAAGCCTTTCCTACCCACCAAGATGGCAGGGTCTGTCACATTGCTCCTTTGCATCTCTTCAACTCCCTCCCTTGCCCCTCGCTCCTTTGGTAGGACTTGCTAGCCACACTCACCCCAGGCCTTCCCCATGCCTGCCCCCAAGTAACTGAATGTTGCTGGACGAAACCAAAAAACTCATCTCCATGCCAGAAAGTCACACTTGAAAATCACCAACACATGCTTTATACAGGCCCTGGCTTAGCCCAGCCATGCCATCCTATTTCTCTAGTTTGTTCACTTCCTTGCTCTCTAAAGTGGCTATTTCTCTTCTCAGTCTTCCCCAAGCCACCTTCCTTCTCCTCACTCTCACCTGATAACCTTTCTCCATATTTCACTGAGAAATTAGGAAAGATCCTTCTTTATCTTTCCACTCTCATATCCAGCTGTCTACCAGTGTCTGTACCAGTGTCTGCCTTCCACCTGGTTACGTTGGATGGACTCTAGGATTCCAGCCAAGAACAAGCCCTTCCCTTCTGCAGTGGGGCCTATCTTCTCTCTCCCACTTAAGGACTTTGCTTTTCCAATTTGTGTTCATCTATTTTAATTTTTTTCCCATCTTATTGGCACATTTCTATCAGCATACAAATATGTAGTAATATCATCCATTTTTAAAACGCTCTTGTTACAGCACCTCTTTCTCCAGCTACTGCCCCAATCTTTTTAGTCCCTATTTTTACAAAAGACCTAGAGTTATTTGCCTTGGCCATCTGTGCTATGTGCTATCCATCACTACTCTTCAAATCTGTGTTCTTCATAGATATGTCCTCACCAACGTGTCTTTCTTGGGACTGGGCCCGATTCCATGTGGTGGGGCTGGATCTCTTCTCCAAGACACTTTCCGCTCCTCCTCCTTTGACAGAATCCAGTGGTTCCTCTCCCTGCTACGGTCATTCAAAATCTCCCAATTCCCAATTCCCTTTATTTATTTACTTAAAAAGCATTTTAACTGTTTCCTCCTCAACAACTTCCTTCTAGATTATGTGTGTGTGTATGTGTGTGTGTGTATGTGAGTATATGTGTTGGAGGTGGAGTTGGAGAGATTGTGATGCTTTCCCTTTCTAAACCAAAATTTAGATTTTCTAAAAAAAGAACCTTTCTCCCTGGGATTCCTCCCCCAAAGCACAAAGTGTTAGAACCACGGTTTTCTTTACCTTGTCACATGTTAATTTTAAAATGGGTATCCCCCTCATCTGACTTAGCAGCTCTAGAAATGGAAAGAAGGTCTTAAAAATGTTAGAGAGTCTTTCCAAGCCCCACATTGCATTTGCTTTGAAAAAGGGGAGAATATATTTTTTACTGTCCCCCCTTTGGTTGTAAATGCTTTCATAATTACTTTGATTGCTTTTACTTTAAAAAATATATGTTAGAACTAACAAACAAATTCAGTAGAGTTCCAGAATATAACATTAATATACAAAAATCAGTAGTATTTCTTTCTTTCTTTTTTTTTTTTTAGAAAGTTAGGACTTTTAAGAAGGCAGGAAAGCTCCTGGCAGTGGGAGGGGCCCTGAAGGGTTGCCCATCAGTAGCATTTCTATACACTAACAATGAACTATTTGCAATAGAAATCAAGAAGACAATCTCGTTCACAATAGCAACACGCCCCCCAAAAATACTTAGGAATAAATTTAGCCAAGGAAGTGAAAGACCTGTATGCTGAAAACAATAAAATACCAATGAAAGAAATTAAAGATGACACAAAGAAATGGAAAGATAGCTGTGTTCATGTTACTCAAAATGATATACAGATTCAACGCAATTACTATCAAAATTCCAGTGATACTTTTCCCAGGAAAAGAAGAAACAACTTGTATGAAACTGCAAAAGACCCCGAATAGTCAAAGAACAAAAAGAACAAAGCTGGAGGCGTCACATTTTCTGACTTCAAACTACACCTCAAAGCTCTAGTAATCAAATCAGGATAAAAACACACATACGTATGTCTGTCAAAAAAACAGATATAGGAGGGGAGAACCGAAAGAAAAGCTGGAGGGCAGGCCTTTTGTAGTACAGGCTTCCTCCACTAGGTACGTGTTCCAGGAAACCATTGGCATCAGTGCACCAGCTAGTGTTGTTGTGAGAGGTTGTGTTTAGCTTCAGTGAAATCGTTCTTGAGATTCTTTCCATTTGTTGATGGATGAATTATGAGCACACCTGCACATACTGTGCTGAGTGTTCAGCAGTTTTTGACCAAAAACAGCATGACCTCTGTACCCACCCTCCCTATTCACCCGTTCTCTTCACCGCAAGCAATGTTTTTTTGTTGTTGTTGTTGTTTCCCTGGATGAAAAACATCCTCAAAGGGAAATGTGTTGCTGATGTGGAAGAAATGAAACAAAAAATGACAGAAGCACTAAAAGGTATCAAAATTGACAAGTTCGAAAACTTCTGAGGCCGGGCTCAGTGGCTCAGCCTGTCAAATAATTCATTGCTAGTGAATAGAAATGCTACTGATGGGCAGCCCTTCAGGGCCCCTCCCACTGCCAGGAGCTTCCCTGTCTTTTTTTTTTTTTTTTTGAGTTGGAGTCTCACTCTGTCGCCCAGACTGGAGTGCAGTGGCCACTCCCGGCCACCGCAGCCTCGACCTGCTGGGCTCCGGCGATCCTTCCGCCTCAGCCTTCCAAGGAGCCGGAACGACAGGCATGCGCTACTATGCCCAGCTAATATTTGATTTATTGTAGAGATGAGGTCTTGCCAAGTTGCCCAGGTGGGTCTCGAACCCGCGGGCTCAGGCAATCCACTCACCTCAGCCTCCCCAGGCGAGGGATTATGGGCTGAGCCACCGAGCCCGGCTTCCTGTCTTCTTA
>CAUYQG010037975.1:0-16088 GCA_963574415.1 Tarsius wallacei | reverse complement strand
GTGATATCATCTCATGAGAGAAGGATCAGAGTAGCAGTTGGGCAAACTTGATGTGCATCTCTGCCAGGGCAGCTGTCACTCTTTTTTTTTTTTTTTTGAGTTGGAGTCTCGCTCCATTGTACAGACTGGAGTGCCGTGGCACGCTCCCAGCCACCGCAGCCTCGACCCGCTGGGCTCCGGCGATCCTTCCGCCTCAGCCTTCCAAGTAGCTGGAACTACAGGCGCGCGCTACCACGCCCGGCTAATTTTTTTGATTTATTGTAGAGATGAGGTCTCACCAAGTTGCCCAGGCGGGTCTCAAACCCACAGGCTCAGGCAATCCTCTCACCTCAGCCTTCCAAAGCGCAGGATTACAGGCTGAGCCACCGAGCCCGGCTAGCTGTTACTCTTTAACCATGGGGGAAGATGGAGACTTGGGTTTCAATTGTTTCTCACATTGAAAATAATGCCATGATGACGATCTCACAAGACTTTTGCTCCATCTAAATAAAGTTATGTTTATAAGAACCTAGCGTAATGTCTCATCTTTAGTAGTGCTCAATACACGATGGTTATTGTTCTAATTATAGAAAGGGTTGGAATCGCTCAAAAAGCAGGCATCGAACTGCTTCCCTGTTCAAGGTTGGCCCTGAAATGATGCGAGAACAGTCGGGTCCTCCTGCCCCGAATCCTCCACGGACCACAGCTGGTCAGACCGCTCACTCTACTCGGGGCTCCACAAATGAGGGGAGTGCGGTTTATTTAGGAAAAGAAAAAAGTGACAAACAAAATGTCTGGATCAGTGGCCCCTGGACAAAGTCCACAGGAAATGAAGGCCTTCGCCTTAGAAAGATAAGGCGGAGGGAGTATCAATCTCTTTGGCTTTCAATTTCCTTGTCTCCAAAGTTGGACTAATGATGCCTGTGCTCAGGATCAGGAATCAAAAGCAACTGGCGAAATGTTGCCACTTACCCAGGGTGCAAATCTGGGCCGACGGGCTTGCCTCTCTGAGCCTTGGTGTCTTAAATGTCTTAAAATCTAAGTGATGCCGGGAAGAAGTGTCACAGGGATTTGTGAGGAGGCTCGGTGCTAGGTTCACACTTGGTATCAGCAGATGCCGGCTACTGTCGTGGTTCCTCGGATCCGTTTCCAAGCACCCACCACAGATGGCAGCTTACAACAACAGAGATTTCTGACTCACAGTTGCGGAGACTGCAAGTCTGAAATTAAGGTGGCAACGGGGCCATACGTGCTGTCTCTGAAACCTGCAGGAAGTCCTCCCTGGCTGCTGCGAGTGTCTGGTGGCCTGTTGGATGTACTTGGTGTCCCGTGGCTTGTGGTGTGCAACTCCCAGCTCGTGGCAGTCTCTCTGCATGTCTGTCTTCACATGGCCACCTAAGGGGGAAGCCAGTCATACTGGACTAAGTATAACTCCATCTTAACTATCTACATTTGCAACAACTGATTCAAAATAAGATCACTTTCAGAGGTACTGGCGGTCAGGACTTCAACCTGTCTTTGTCATGAACGGGGGACACAATTTGATTCATAACAACACGTCACTGTCTACTTATATCGAGTTATTACAAGAGTGATGTAAGTTGACAAAGATGAAAGCATCTTACATGTAGGAACATAAATGTAATTCAGCCGTGTGCCGCTTGTCACTATGGTGTGAGAAATGTGTCCCTGAGTGATCTTGAACATGGGCAAATGTAAGAGTGTGCTCGCACAAACCTGGATGGGCCGGCCTCCCGCCCCCTGGCCGTACGGTAGGGCCCGTGGCTCTTGGGCCGCGCACCTGGACAGCACGTGACTGCACTGAGTACTGTAGGCAAACGTAAGGCAAGGTATTTGTGCACCTAAACGTATCTAAGCCAGAAAAGGTACTGTAAAAATACGGCATAAAAGATTTAAAAATAGTGAACTTGTCTCGGGAACTCACCATGAGTGGAGGTTTTACTGGAAGTTGCTCTGGGTGCGTTAGTGAGTGAGTGTGAAGGCCGAGGACACCGTGAACTTCTGCAGACTTACAGACACTGTACACTTAGGCCCCAACAAATTGGCGAAACACTAAGCTTACTGTCATCTGTTTACGTCACGACCTTTTTAATTTTAAAGTTTTTGACTCTTGCTACCAAAGGGTAATTCTTCACTAAGACTTCACTTAAAACACAAGCACCTTGTACAGTCGTGCAAATGTGCTTTTTTATATCCTCATTTTATAAACTTTTTCTATTAAATGTTTTCCCACTTTCTAAACTTTTCCATATAAATGGAAGACATTGTCCAGGCACACTGACTCATGTTTATAATCCCGGCATTTTCGGAAGCCGAGGCAGGAGGATTGCTTGGGCCTAGGAGTTTGAGACCGACCTGGGCAACATGGCCAGATCTTACCTCTACAAAAAGCGTCTTTTAAAAGTTAGTCAGGCATGGTGGCACATGCTTTTAGTCCCAGCTACTCAGGAGGCCGAAGGGGAAGGATCGCCTGAGCCCAGGAAGTCGAGGCTGCCATGAGCCATGACTGTGCCGTTGCCCTCCAGCCAGGACAACAGAGTGAAACCTCAACTCAGAAAAATTAATACATAAAATAAAAAAGGACACAACCACATACACTAGCCCAGGCCTCCCCAGGGTCAGGATGGTCAATGTCACTTCTTCCACCTCCACATCTCGTCCCACTGGAAGGTCTTCCAGGGCAACAGCTCACAGAGCTGTCATCTCCTGTGAGAGCAACGTTTTCTGGAACACTCCTGAAAGACCAGCCGGAGGCTGTTTACAGTTAAAATATTTTTGCTTAATCAGCACAAGAAACCACTGTAAAATAGCAATAAAAATTATAGTATAGTAAATGCATAAACCAGGGACATAGCAGTTTATTAAGTCTTATGTGCTGTCCTGTGTGTAATGGCGTGTGCTATGCCTTTACGTGGCTGGCGGTGCCGTGGGCTTGCTGACACCAGCATCCCCACGAGCGTCTGGGTGGTGCGTGGGACGACGATTCTATGATGGTGTCAATGTCACTAGGTCATAGGGCTCTTCCAGCCCTGTTCTAATCTCATGGGGCCTCTGTTGTAGACGTGCTCCACCGTCGACCAAAACACCACGTGGTGTGTGACTGTGTATGGTTTTTCCACAAAAGTCTCCAAGGGAAGAGGAATTACTGGACTCAGAAGAAACACCAAATGTGAGCGTATTTAAGCTTCACCGAAAGTAACAGAATCAAACTTTACAAAACACGATAGCAGTGATGTCTCTGAAATGAAAGGACACACGTTTTTGTTGACTTCTACTTTAAATATACGCTGTGGATGACAAGTGACTCGATTAGTATCAGGAGCTGATGTTGTTCCAGAAAAAGAACAAGCACGACTCCTATTTAAGATTGTAAAGTTCACATTGGTTCTACTAAATACATGTAACAAATAATAAATAACATCTTACAGGAATATACCAAACTTCAAAGCGTTTTTTTTCTCATTGGTCATATAAACAAAATTTCCTTTGAGCTGCAGAAAATAGCTATTAGCAGCCATCTTCTCCCCTTCTAGACAAATGAGAAAACCCATAGGGAAAAGCGTGCCCACGATTCCACAGTCAGTAAATCGCAAGGCTGGGATTCAAGCCTTTTGGCTGGCTGACCTTCGAAGGAAAGTCTTGTCGGTATATCTTTCGTTGTTGACCTGCTGGTTGCTGTTGCTGCTGTTGTTGTCATGGTATCCGCGATGCCGGCAGACCTGGGGGTCAAGTTGGCGGCAGCAACAGCAGAGGGCGCGGCCAAGGTGCTCAGTGCGACTCTACCATCAGAGCGCCACCTGGGAGACAGACTGTCTGCACATGGACAGCAGTTTCCTTTCTGAAAATGAATGCTTCCTATCAAGCTTTTTTTTTTTTTTTTTTTGAGTTGGAGTCTCACTCTGTCACCCAGACTGGAGTGCATGGCACACTCCCAGCCACCGCAACCTCGACCTGCTGGGCTCCGGCAATCCTTCCGCCTCAGCCTTCCAAGTAGCCGGAATTACAGGCACGCGCTACCACGCCCGGCCGATTTTTGATTTATTGTAGAGATGACGTCTCGCCAAGTTGCCCAGGCGGGTCTCGAACCCGCGGGCTCAGGCCATCCACTCACCTCAGCCTCCCAAAGAACTGGGATGACAGGCTGAGACAACACCGAGCCCGGCTTCAAACTGTCTTTTGTTTCTGACTACATTTCCTCAATCGACACGTAATGACCTGATGAAAGTGGAAGTGACTCTGTGCTCACGACGTGCTCCATGAAGGGCTGAGGCCTGCGTGCCCGAAAGCGCAGCCCGTTTCGTTTGTGCGCGGCAGCCAGTGATGCGTGTGGGATCTTCGTGAGTCTGAGAGGAGCCCCGGGGGGGTCGGGTGGAGATGGGTCAGGTGCAGCTGAGGAAGCAGCATGTCCACTCGCTCAGCGCGTCCTCTCGCTTCCTGGGGGACACGCGGGAGACTTACACCATCGTTCTCCTGCCGAGGGCTGACTTACAAAAGACCTTTTCTGTATCCACACAAAAGTTACGTTCGCCTTGGGAGAGCACAGAGCTCCGTCTTCCGAAACAACCTCCAGCTGGTCTCACTCACCGGGTCCCGGTGGCCGGGGACCAAAGTCATGTGCTACGTGCAAAGGCTCCACAAGTTGCCCAGGCTTTCAAAGTCACATCTGCAGAGAAACCACAAGGCCTCGTAAAGAAGTGTGCAGTGTTCTTGGAATCGTGAAGTTTGTATCCTTGTGAACTTTTCTGCTTCGATGGGTGTTTTTTATGCTTAACCTCTCCAAGGCATTTTCTTTGGAACACAAAAAGTTGGTTCCCAGTCTCTCTGTTTTATTCTCACAGATTATAGCATTAAGCCTCAAGTTCTGCAAAGATGCCTTAATTTCCTTTTATACCCACCGACCTAAACTTTCCATTTCAAAAACAGAGTAGCTGGAAAATGTATTTACAACTTATTTTCCACCTTCCTAAAGGAGTGATGACTAAAACACTGATTGGACTTCTTTAAGGTCCATGCGATCCGCGTAATTGACGATAGTTGTGTGATTCCGGTAATTCTGCTTGGCTCCAGCATCTGGGATTAATGATTGTGACCCAGGAGATCTCGGTTTAGAGGAATTTCCCAGATCTATAGAGCCAGTTGACTGCCTTTTCTTCAGATGGGCTTTGCTAGAAAAGTTATTCCATTTACTCACATAAATTTGCTTAATAAATCGGACGATTTACGGGCTACCAGGAGCGATGGGGAATGCAAAGGAAATGGAAGTCGTGCCCTGTTTTAGAGTACCTGAAATATTTATAAAGAATACTTTTTAACAGTCATGAAATACAGATATGAAACAAAACACAATGCAAGCTCTTATTGGATGAAATGCCAGAATGCGAAGCACAGAAAATACATTGTAAGAGGACTGGCGTTCCTTAGCTCTGATCCAAAACGCCAGCGGTTGAAGTCCATTTTTCACATTCTAAAAAAGAAATCAGTTAAACATCTTCTACATAATCTCTTAGTTATCTTTACCCAAAATTTATTTTATTTTTTTAAAAGTAAGTTTTATTAAGAAGATAGAAAAGCCCCCACAGCAGGAGGGGACCTGAAAGAGGTTGTCCCACAATTTATTTTCTTAAAAATCTTCAATGTTGAATAACTGGAGAAAAACCTTTTAGTCCACATTGAAAAACAAAAAGGATTTTTGTCTCTACTTCGTATGCATGCGTGACTTACTGAAGCAGAAGGAGAGAACACAGGCACTCATTAGACGCCTCCTGAGTGAGCGATATTTGTGGTTTTAAGGCTCCTGCTGGCTTTTCACGTTTCACGACAAGAAGCAAGTCTGAGATCTAAACCACCTGAGAGGTCAACACATCAATCCGATTCCCGATACAAGGGAACTGCTAAGATTGGCTTGAGAGGAAGCCGTGAAGCAAATTCCTCTCTTTCTACTCCTTTCCGCAAGAGTCCTCTATTTCCTTCCAAACTGCCTGTGCATTGGAGACGTCTGCTTAGATCTGCCGTCTCCCATGTTGTGTTTTCTCCAGTCTCACTGCTGTCCACAGCCAGCCTCTTCCAGAGTGCTTGGTTTGTGTCGGGTGAGGATGACATATAAGAAAGGGTTTATCTCCAGACCCCAGCTCTTTTTTACCCATAAACATGGGCACACACACACAGCCCTCCAATACCAAGAGATGATTTTAGACCAGAATTCTTCCGTTTTTCTCCTAAAACCTTCTTTCCTTCCTTCCTTTCTTTCTTTCGAGTCAGAGTGTCACTCTGTCGCCTAGGCTGGAGTGCAGTGGCACCCTCACAGTCACTCCAACGTCTACCCACTGGGCTCAGGTCATCCTCCTGCCTCAGCCTTCTAAGTAGCTGGAATCACAGGCACATGCCACCAGGCCCGGCTAAATTCTCTTGATTTATTGTAGAGGTGAGGTCTCGCCATGTTGCCCAGGCTGGTCTCGAACCCATAGGCTAATGCAATCCTCTCACCTCGGCCTCCCAAAGTGCTGGGATTGCAGGCTTGAGCCACCGCACCCGGCCCTAACAACTTTCTAATTGTGGGAAGTATTCGTGTCTCTGTTCTCTTTCTCTCCATTCACTTCTCTCAGACACACAGAAAAGGAGACGGAGGTGGAGAGAGGTGGAGAGAGTTTGCCTCAGTGTTTTGATCTGCTACAGACTTGAGTTTATGCAGAAGAAACTGCCGGATAAAGATCGCAGGATGCCTGCAGAGTTGCAATAAATAAGCTTTACTTGCATATCATAAAAAGTAGCACACCTGCGTGGATCAGCGTATCCCAGGGGACTTCAATTTAGCACCTGAACAGAAAAGACTAGCTACCTGCGGCGTTCATGCTCACACGGGGCTCTTGCTTCACAGTAAGCATGGCTCTTAATCCCTCTGAAGCAGAACTTGACCAACGCAGAACCAGCACGCGGGAGGTGAGGGGTCTCGCCCTTGGCCACAGTCCAGAAGGCCCGGGACCCCGCCTGCCTGACCCCAAGACTGGCTTCATCCCTGTGCTGTGAGGTCTTTCCACCTCGAGGCGGGTGTCTAAGTAGAGCAGAGATAAAATGACAGAGGTTTTGCGGGAAATAAACTAAGCTAAGAAAGTTATCACTGAGAAAATTGGGCGATTAGTCCTTAACGAGCCTGTTCGCTGTTCTCTTAATGAGCAACAAGCCAAAACCAAAAATGTAGTCGTGGAATGGTAACTAATAATGACCTTTCATTGTTCATAGTGATGTTCATAACCCTACCAAAACATTTTTATGAAGGAGTAGTACTGCTTTTAAAGGTTGGTGGGTTCTGACGTAAGGATAAGTCCCTAAAATGTTACAGCATCCTCAAAAGCATGACCTACAGCTGAGGTGAGGAGCAAATAGCCAGCAACTAGTAAAATGCTTGTGTTTGACAAGCTTAGTGAGAAATATGAGCATTTTTCTAAACATAAAGCTAGTCCTGAGATGGTAAGAAATGTAAAAGATTAAAGTACAAAATGAAATTATCCAAAGGCCAAACATATGAGGCAATACCGTGTGAGGGCCCCTGAGAAAGAGAACACGTTTGCAACTTGGAGCGTAGGTGAAATCTTTTTGGTTGTCATTGATGAAGTGACGGATTCCATGAGATGAAAAATGGTAAGTGCTTAATAGCACAGTGGTCTGCAAATCACTAGTCCACAAGATTTTGCTCATTATTTTGTATGACGTAAGTATAAACACAGCAATGGGTCAGGTCATTAAGTTACTCTTTTTATTTGACATTAACATGCGAGAGGGTACCCCCCCAAGACACCGGAGTTATCTTTTAGAGGGCAGGCCCCTTATAGCACACTCAGAACTTGTCCCTAAGGGTCAAACTGTCAACCCAAGTTTTCATCTGGAAATTTTGAGGAGGTTGCACTACGATTTGCAGAAGAAACGTCCCAAGTTGTGGCAAACAGGCGACTGGTTCTTCTACCATGACAGTGCACCTGCCCACACCACACTGAGTATTCAGCAGTTTTGGACCCAGACTGCTCCCTATTCACCCAATCTCGCTCCAAGCAACTTTTTTTTTTGTTTCCCTAGATGAAAAAAAGTCCTCAATGGGAAACATTTTGCCAATATGGAAGAGGTGAAAAAAAAAATGGCAGAAGCATTAAAGGTATCAACAATGACTAGTTCAAAGACTGTCTTGTGCAGTAGAAAAAGCATATCAATAGGTGTGTTGCATCAAACAGAGAGTAGTTTGAAGGTGGTGATCCTTCTGCCTCAGCCTTCCAAGTAGCTGGAACTACAGGTGCACGCTACCACGCCTGGCTAAATTTTTTTTATGTTTATTTTTATTGTAGAGACGAGGTCTCACCAAGTTGCCCAGGCTGGTCTTGAACCCCTGGGCTCAGGCAATCCTCTTGCCTCAGACTCTCAAAGTGCTGGGATGAGGCTTGAGCCTCCACATCCGGCCCACAATTTTTTATTAATAAATTCCATTTTTTGGGTCCCCCCTGGTGTCTTAACTTCTACACATATTAGTTCTCCAAATTTTACCCTAAACAAATTTGTGGCTTCAATTGTTAGTTAAATTTAACAGATGATTTATTTAACGCCATCTAGGCTTTCACATACACAGGCTCCCCCATCAAAGGAGCCATACCAGTGTTCACAAAGTCATAATACTTCTTGTGAAATTTGCAATAGTAGGACATTTTGGCCACAATTGGTTAGGACTCTGTCTCTTTCTTTCCTAATTTCCCCCCGTGTCAAGGTGCATGTTTGGAATCTGGAGAAAAGAGAAATTCAGTTGACGATGCTTTTAGTTTGAGTTTTGTGGGATACACTTATGTGGTACGCTACCACTGTTGTGCACAGGGGAGTGATTTGTAGCTGTCTTGGTGTTGGGAAGGCTTCCAGGAACTCTCCTCACACTCCTGGACCCAGAGGGACAGGTTGAGAGGTCCTTTGATCATCATCAACCATGCTCATTTGAAGAGCATTAAGGGTTAGGCACTGTGCAAGGGACCTTGAAATGTCCCTGAAATCATAAAGTTTTATGTGAAGATGTTTCATGTAGTTGACAGCAATGCTGTGTAATAAAGATTTGTAGAGTGAAGAGAAACTCTTCTAAAGCACCCGCCAAAAAAATTCTCGTTCAAATATGCTAAAGACTTTATCTTCTCTCAAACATATCTTCTCTCAAGCATAATTATTTTTATTATTAAGCAATTATTAATCATTATTTCCTCTCAATAAAAAATATTACATTACTATAAGATACAAGAGTGCACAGAAAAAAATTAGATTCAGACAATAAATGAATAAAACGATTAGGCTTTTTCTGGACTTTTGAGGCTGACTGTATTTGTAACATTGGAAAAATTAGAAATTTATTGTGATTCTTATTCTCCATAAATATTTACATATGGCTAATTTAGTATTCACAACTTTTCATAATTTTTCTTGAAGCCTCCATGCCTACAAAACCTGTATCCAACCCTGCAAGCTAGGAAACAAAAGTAATTCTTTTATTCTCCTAAGAAGATTGTTTTTTTCATAACACAGTATACTACACACTTATTCCAAATTAAATTCAGTTCCTAAAATACTGTCTGTTTAAGTTTTTCCTTTTTATTTTAATTAGTGTCTACCAAGATGAAGAACTTTTACTTATTGGCTCTTCATACAGTAATTCTGTTCAGTCTTTTAATGTTCTGGCACTCTAAGTCCAAGCTGAGTCTAGAAGTTTCTGGGGGTTCAGTTTTGTTCTCTGTTAAGTGAAGGTAACAGATTTGCCTGCCTGCCTTCCCTTCTGTCCTGTCTCTCTGTTGAGCATCTTGCTAAGTGAGAAAGAGAGACAAACACCCATCGCAAAAAAAAAAAATACAAAATATTAATGACATGTTTTGCCTTAGGACAGGCCTCCAAAACTTTTTTGTGGCTTAGCTTTTCCAACAGTCACGTGGGACCATCAACAAGCGCCTTTCAGGGGAGCTCAGAGGGTTAGGAACACAACACCAGCATAAAGGACTTGGAAGAAGATCGAGGTAGTGTTCTACACATGATGCGTCCCAAGCAAATTGGATTACTCCAGAATGGCAGTAGGCCTTTCACTTCACGCATAATCCTTTAAAAGCAGAGAGATAAGCCCTGGAGGTTCAGTTACAGCTTGATGAAATACTTAAAATGCCCAGATTTGGAATTCAGACTTGGTCACACTTCAGAGACAGGGAATAGCTCCCACCACCGTTTCTGACGCTGGTCCGGAATGGTGGCTTACTATCCTGCCTGTCCTTCTTCCATAAACTGGGGCTTGTTAGGCTAAGCAACATGTTACTAGGTTCTGCTTGTATAAAATGGGCAGCTGGTCACAGTCTGAAATTTCCATGTCATTCCAACCCATCCAGTATCTGTGTTAAAACAACAAAACACAGCAGTTAACATTTTAAACATTTGCTCTCACTGCTTGTATATCACAAATGCTCGTATTGACAGCAGGTTTTAAAGTAGGCATTTTTTTAAAGTCAGAGTCTTACTCTGTCACCCAGGCTGGAGTGCAGTGGCGCACTCACGGCCACCCCATCCTCGACCTGCTGGGCTCAGGTGATCCTTCTGCCTCAGCCTTCCAAGCGGCTGAAACCACAGGCGTGTACCACCACTGGCTAATTACTTTTGATTTATTGTAGAGACAAGGTCTTGCTAAGTGCTGGGATTACATGAGCCACTCTTCTGGCTTTTTTTTTCCCCTACGTATCCCTAGATAATAATTTGAGCACCTCTGGGTTACCTAATGAGTTCTGTAAGAATTAATTTAGTGCACTATTGCCCCATTTTCTGGCCAAGTTGTTTGGTCTAGGTTGTACTCTTGACTCAAATATTGGGCCAAAACACTTTTCCAGGGATGTTATATTTGGGACCAGAGCGCTGGAACCCAAGCTCTTGGTGGCATGGATAGTATAACTTGGGGGCCATGTTTTTCTTTTTTTTCCATCCATGGCGAAAACCCTAAAACTGTAAGCTAAAAGTGCAGCCAAGCTGTTCACAAAAAGCAGGGATAAGAGTTAGATGATACAGCCTGACCATGTTCAGATACCTGGTTCTCATTGTTCAGACTACTGAATACATTCTTTATGCTAATTCTGCATACATTCTTTATGCTAATTCTTGCTTTTGGCTTAAACTAGTTGGAGTCAAATTTTTATCACAACAAAAAAGTCTTAAGGAAGATTATGTAGTCAAGTCTTTTTTTCTTTGGCTATTACCTCATTTTTATTTTTTATTTTTATTTTTGAGTTGGAGTCTCACTCTGTCACCCAGGCTGAAGTGCAGCGGCATGCTCACGGCCACTGCAGCCTTGACCTGTTGGGCTCAGGTGATCCTTCCGCCTCAGTTTTCCAAGCAGCTGGAACCACAAGTGTGTGCCACCATGCCCAGCTAATTTTTTGATTTATTGTAAAGATGAGGTCTAGCCAAGTTGCCCAGGCTGGTCACGAACCCCTGGGCTCAGGGAATCCTCTTGCCTCGGTCTCCCAAAGTGCCAGGTTTATAGGCATGAGCCACCATGCCCAGCTCAGCTTTAATTTTTAAAAGATAACAAAAACACTGAAGTAAACTGAGAAAGATTTCAATAACAGACAAGCGTGGCTGCATGAATCCAATCTAGAAGAGTTTAGAACAGAGTGCTGTTGATATGAGAATCCAGCATTTAGGTCTTTCTCTGTGACAAAATCCTTAAATTACTTTTGACAATGTCAGTAAAATTTGACTCCAAATTCAGCCACAATACAATTAAGCTCCTTGCCACCCACTCCCATCTCAGGAGATAGCTCTTTTAGCTTCTCAAATTACTGGTGCAATCTTCCTTAGTTTTTAATTTCTCCAAGTCACAAAAAACTAGCTCTGCAATTTTCAGTAAAGGGCCTAGTGGGCCCAGATTTGATGTATTCTCAGTGACCCACAATGCAAGACCTTCCTTCTCCAGTTATACAAAAGGACCTAATTAGAGCTATTGCCTAGAGATTAAGTTTTTTGAGCTCTATATATACAATGAATGAGAAAGACACTCTCACCCACTTAACTCTTTTTAATGTGACTTTTATAAATGTTCATGCTCTAAATAAGCTGGTGGTAAGGTTCTAGAAAATTATATAATGAATTAAGACTGCACATTAGCCGGGCTCGGTGGCTCAGCCTGTAATCCCGTGCCTTTGGGAGGCTGAGGTGAGTGGATTGCCTGAGCCCGTGGGTTCGGGACCCGCCTGGGCAACTTGGCGAGACCTCATCTCTACAATAAATCAAAAAATTAGTCGGGTGTGGTAGCGCGCGCCTGTAGTTCCAGCTACTTGGAAGGTTGAGGCGGAAGGATCGCCGGAGCCCAGCAGGTCGAGGCTGCGGTGGCTGGGAGCGGCCACTGCACTCCAGTCTGGGTGACAGTGAGACTCCAACTCAAAAAAAAAAAGACTGCACTATCTCAGGCCCAAATATCCTGGATTCACTCCTCTCTAGAAAAAAAATGTCATTTAGTTGCCATTTAAGAACCAAAGGTCTTAATGAATGAAGTGTCTCTGTCTATATTTGTGAATGTCCTTACAATTGCTTGACCTCAATGATAGAAACTCAGATAAGCAAGCACAAGAGCAGAAGAGTTGTAAAGATGGGAAAACACGCTCAAGTTACGCAACTAGCAACATCAGTAACACTTTCTTTTTCTTGCATTGTCGCCCAGAATGGAATGCAGTCGCACACTCATGGCTCACCCCAGCCTCCATCTCCTAGCCTCAGGTGGTCCTTCCGCCTCAGTCTCCCAAGTAGCTATGACTACAGGTACGCGCCACCATGCCCAGCTAATTTTTTTTTTTGAGTTGGAGTCTCACTCTGTCACCCAGGCCAGAGTGCAGTGTGGCATGCTCATGGCCACCACAGCCTTGACTTGCTGGATTGAGGTGATCCTTCCACCTCAGCCTTCCAAGTAGCTGGAAATACAAACACATGCCACCACGCCTGGCTAATTTTTGTGATTTATTGTAGAGACGAGGTCTCACCAAGTTGCCCAGGCTGGTCTTGAACCCCTGGGCTCAGGCAATTCTCTCGCCTTGGTTTCCCAAATTGCTAGGATTACAGGCTGAGCCACTGCACCTGGACAATTTTTTGATTTTTTTGTAGAAACAAGGTCTTGCTATGTTGCCCAGGCTAGTCTCAAACTCCTGGGTTCAAGCAATTCTCCCACCTCAGCCTCTCAAAGATCTGGGATTACAGATGTGCGCCACCGTGCCCAGCCAAGTACCACACTATAGGAAGATGCAACAAAAGCTGCAGTCCATTATTATAAAGAATCTTGGGAAAGAAGTACCTTTATGCAGTCTGAAAGATAATCTTGGTATTCCAAATTCATATTTATTTATTGAGTCAGAGTTTCACTCTGTTGCCCAGGCTGGAGTGCAGAGGCATGACCATGCTGACCACAGCCTCAATATCCTGGGCTCAGGCCATCCTTCTGCCTCAGTCTTCCCAGTAGCGGGGACTACGGGCGTGCACCGCTACATCTAGCTAATTAATCCAATTAATTCACTCTTTTTTAGATGTGCAACATTATTTTTAATCAGTTCTTTTTTCAAAAAATTACATACAATGAAAAGTTTTTACTTTCTTATATACCACCTTTCCATTTTTAAATTTCACATCTCTTTTCCTTTCCTAGACTACTTTCAGAAATTCAATGGATTTCTCTTATGCTGACATGAAGAGATTGGGAGCCAAAAGACCAACGATCAGATCCAGCACTATCAATTACTAGCCGCATAGACTTATATTTCTCTTAGAATTCTGGATATGGAGATTAAGAGACAGTACGTATACCCACTGTTAAATTAAGTGGAGCCTAAAAGTTGTCTCCTTTCATATTTTAAGTTGAATCTAAAGGTTTCTCTGTACAGAGTGTACTATAACCTGAGTTGTGTAAACAAACTATAAACTACTCAATCACAGGTGGCCAACTGTTCCAACTGTGTTCAAATAAGGCAAATGCCTGGCTGTACCCAAGCCAGTCATTTCTGTACCTCACTTATGTTTTCTGAATATTGCTTTACTTTTTTCGTCCATAAATATTATCACACCATGTAGCAGCCCCAGACTCACTCTGAACCTATTCTGGTTCAATGGTCTGCCCAATTCACAAATCATTCTTTGCTCAATTAAACTGTTAATTTGTCTAAACATTTTTTCTTTTAACACAGTTAAGATTACTCTGGTTGAGTGTTACAGAAAACCTAGTATTAAACAAAATCGACTGGCTCACGTCATTGAAAAATTTCAGGTGCAGCTTGAATGAATTGTTGCCAGACTCATTTTTCTTTTGGTTTCTTGGCTTTGACTTCCACCAAGTCAGTTTTACCTTAAGGCAGCCTTCTCTTGGATGGCAAGATGGCTGTGAAGAACTCCTAGGAGTATATAATTTTTGAGTCACATTCTGTGGTAAAGTCAGTCTCTTCCAGCATCTTCCACAAAGAAAATATTTTCTTTTCCAGAAGTCCTAACAAACATTTTTACATCTTGGCTCTCAGCCTGGTCACATAACCTTTCCTGAACTAATCTTCAAAGCCAGGGGCATAGCATTTGCTGAAAATCTTAGTACAATCAGACTCCTGTAAAACATGAAATTAATCCCATCCAAAGCACTTTATTGGGAAAAGAGAGGAATTACAAGGAAGAGGTAAAGTATTAGTCAGGTTGGGCTACAATAACAAAATACCTTAGATTGGGTAGTAATAATGAATATTTATTTTCTCACAGGTCTGGAGGCTAGAAGTTTAAGACCAAGTGTTCCAGATCAGGGCTCCACCCTTAGGACCTCATTTGACTTTACTTCCTTAGAGGTCTCATCTTCAATTGCAGCCACACTGGGGTTAGGGCTTACAATCTATGAATTTTAGGGAGACAAATATTCAGTCCATAAGTGGGAAATGTGTGAAGGACCATGACAATGTGTGTGAAAGTGTCCTGAAATCACAGCTGATCGAGATCCGCCTGGGCAACTTGGCGAGACCTCATCTCTACAAAAAAATCAAAAAATTAGCTGGGTGTGGTAGTGCACACCTGTAGTTCCAGTTACTTGGAAGGCTGAGGCGGAAGGATCACTGGAACCCAGCAGGTCGAGGCTGCGGTGGCCGGGAGCAGCCACTGCACTCTAGTCTGGGCAACAGAGAGAGACTCCAACTCAAAAAAAAAAGAGAAAGAAATCCCAGCTGAGTAAATTGAGATAAATTCCACTGCTAGTTTTTACAAGGGAAGCAGATCCTTCCAAAGAATTAAGGATTAGCTGGTACCCTTGCCAATTAGATCTCCAGAATACCCCTAGGATTTTCAACACTTGAGATTATACCACTAACACACACCCTTGCTTTTTTATATGGTTTAGATGGCTTGGCTTTAGCTGTTTTGGTATTTTACAGAATTTAAGATGCCATTATTTGATGTCTCACTAAGAAAAAAAATGACAGGTAAATCAGGACCCAACACTAAGAAGTCAGCAATTGTTAAGACAAGAAATTTCAACATTGTTTCAAAAAACACAAATCTCAGAAAAATATGAAATACAATGCATGGAATGATCTTGCGTACTTTTGTGTCATGCTTCTTTGACTTAATATCATGTTTGTAAGATTCATCCAAGTTGTGTATGTGTGTATTTTGAGTAAGAATCTCTGTTGCCCAGGCTGGAGTGTAGTGGCACGCTCATGGCCACCGAAGCCTCGACCTGCTGGGCTCAGGTGATCCTTCCATTTTAGCCTTCCAAGTAGCTGGACCCACAGGCACACACCACCATGCCCGGCTATTTTGTTGTTGATGATTTATTGTAGAGATGATGTCTCACCAAGTTCCCCAGGCTGGTCTCAAACCTGTGGGCTCAGGTACTCCTCTTGCATCTGCCTCCCACTAAGTGCTGGGATTACAGGCGTGAGCCACTGCACCTGGCCCTATTTTAATTTTAAGCTCCTCAAGGTCGAAGATTCATTTATTTTTTACCCATGATTCCTTCTACCTGTTAATTCACTATTATAACATGTAGCTGCACTTTTGGGATGTTACATTAATTCAGTTCACACATTCATCAGAGTTTA
>CAUYQG010037973.1:0-25305 GCA_963574415.1 Tarsius wallacei | reverse complement strand
CATCACTGATGAAGTAGCTGGGTAGGTAATTCTTAGTTGAAATTGTTTATCTTTGAGAACTTTGAAGATTGGGCGCCAAGCTCTCCTCGCCTGAAGTGTTTCTGTGGATAAGTCTGCTGCTATTCTAATTGGTCTTCATCTATAGGTAGTCTGACCTTTTTCTCTTGCTGCCTTTAGAATTTTTTTCTTTCATACCTACTTTGTGTAGGCGAATTACTATGTATCTAGGAGTTGGTCTACTAATTTGTCATCTTGAAGGGATTCTCTGAATCTCTTGTGTTTGAAAGGTCGCATCACTGATGAGATGAGGGAAATTTCCTTGAATATTTGTTCCAGGGTGGTCTCTGTCTCTCTTTCTGCCTCGGGAATTTACCAACAATTTTAAAACTATCTTTATTTACTAAAGATACTAAACCACATGAACTAAAAGAGATTCTAATTAAAGTTCATATTCTTCTGATAAAATATTTAAATTGAGCACTTACATTTTTAGCCAATTAGAGCAATTTCATATATTTTGGTAATGAAACATCACAAACACATAACACATATAAATACAGAGACACAGAGAGGCATATCTTATAAATTTATAAAATTATTCATTTGCCAAATTTTAAAGTTCCTCCCCCCATTTTAGACCATAAGTCTCCTTCAGTTAGCTGCTTCCTTGTCCTAGGTAATTGTAAGCTAGGTAACCCTAAATTTTCATTTGTAAAGATGTAAGTTGCTTTTACAAAAGTGTTTTAAGATAGCCAACCATGTGCAGGATAGTTGCATCTTGGCTTTTAATCTTTAACTTTTTTTTTTCAATTAGAACACTGGTTTCTGGGTGGAGCTCTTTAACTAAAGGGACCAAGAAAGGATGCAGCCATCAGGGCCTAAGCCAGAATTTTCTTATCCAAATTCACACAGAAATTACTAATAACCAATCCCTGCAAGCAAGTGCCAGTCATTTCTAAAATAATATTTTTTTAACCTAGTCATTACACACACCAAGGACACATTTTCTTAAATGGCACAGTAACATCTGGTACCCTCCAAAAGTAAAAAAGATCAGATAATACAATGCAAAAAAATAGCAGAGTTTTAGATCTGAGAAGAATTTGCCCATGACTCTTGAAACTCCACCAAAAAAGCAAAAGATTCCTTAAAAGGGTGAATGTCACCATTATTTCAAATCATTTAAGGAGTCTGAGTTATTAGAAGCATTCTCAAGATCTTTTTATTTGGTACCAAAGATGGCAAAGCAGGAGGAAGAATAGAGTGGAATAAAAGTAAACAAAAACCCAATTTTTTTAAAAGAAAATTTAAATCAGCACATTTTTTAAAAATAAAAAATGAAATGATATTGGGGAAATCACAGAACTGATCAGAGACCAGGGGATTGGCCAGGAACCAGGAACTTGAAGGACTGGTTACCAGGAATAATAGCCATAGCCATGGAGAAGGAATGATCTGGTCCTCATGATGAATGACTTTTACCTCTACCTCATGACATTGTGTTGATTCAAAGTCATGGGAGAGCGACTGATTGGCTGCACATAAATGTTTTCTCTTCCTTGGCTGAGTGTGGGTGGAGATGGGGAAAATCTGGTTCTATTGACTCTGGCAGAGTCAGGCACAGGAGAACCAAGATGCCGTCACACAAATGTCCTGTGCCAACTTCAAAGATACTTTCAAAGCCAATGAATCTGTGACCAGTGTCTCAGAATTGGAAAAGATATGTCTATTCAAGAAAGTTATCCTCTTTCCACATTCTTCACATGTGCATATACACTCTGCAGAATGATCCCAGTGATGAAAGGTTCACATCTCCCAAATTCTTCATGTTAAGATGAAATCAAGGCTGTGGAGTTTAGACTCTGCCTGGGAAACAAGCCTTTCTAATTCTGGCCCTTTTGTAGAGTTGAGGCCTCTAATTCTCCTACAGAAAGCTTTCCTTCTGTCAAACTTACTAATGTCACTGTCCTCTGACCCCACCAAAACAACTTGTGCTTTTCTTTCTTTTCTTATTTATCAAAATGTTAGCCATTCTTCACATTCCAGCTCAAATCCCACATCACTCATGAAACATTCCTGAACCATCCCAGCCCAGAGTGATCTTTCTTTGGAAATTTTTGTTAAAATTGTGGGGTACAAATTAGGACTGCATACATCAGTGGTTTAGTATACAGGTATACATTTTCTTAAATGGTCCTCACTTTACCTGGTTTAGGATCAGGTACCTTTCACGATGTTATGTGACCCCCTACTTCTGGCAGTATCCCATTACTGCCAATCTCTTTCTTGTAGTATTATGATAAATGTTCAGGATTCACTTATGAGAACGTGAAAGAAAGAAAGACAGAAAGGAAGGAAGGAAGGAAGAAAGAAAGAAAGAAAGAAAGAAAGAAAGAAAGAAAGAAAGAAAGAAAGTTTTGATCTCCCATTGGACCTCACTTCATCTAGATTAGGATCAGGCACTCTTACTTTTTAAGGGTTCAGTCTACTGAAAAAAAATTCCCAAAATTATCCAAAAAAACAAGATATAAAGGCTTTTCAAATTGTGTGTACGTGTTTGTGTGTGTGTGTGTGTGTGTGTGTGTGTGTCTTGGATATTAGCTTTAAATTAAGTTGACTTTTAACCCTAAAGCTCTTTAAGTTTTTTAATTTAATTTAATTTAATATTAAAATTGTGGGGTACAAGTCAGGATTGTGTACTTAAGTGGTGTAGGTACAGGTTAAGTTTTGACCTCACTTCAGGATTCACTTATGAATGAGAACATGAGGTACACATTTCTTTGTTTCTGTGATAGATCACTGAGTATGATAAACTCTAAATCCATCCAAGTTGCTGCAAAGTTCATACTTTTGTTCTTCATTATGTCTGCCTAATATTCCATCATGTATATGTGCCACATTTTTTATCTAGTCCAGATTGTAAATTCTGATGCAATAAGCATGTGTGTGCAGGTATCTTTTTTTGTAGAGTGATTTAAGTTCATCCAGGTATATTTCCAAAAGGGGGATTGCTGGGTCATATGGAAGGTCAATTTCTAATTCTTTTAGGAATTACCACACTGTTTTCCATAGAAGTTGAACTAGATGGCATTCCCACCAACAATGCAGAAGCATTCTCTTTTCTCTGCATCCTTGCCAGCATCTGTTGTTTTTTGTTTTATTAATGTTGGCCATTCTTACTGGGGTTAGGTGGTGTTTCAATGTGGTTTTGATTTGCATTTCTTTGATGATTAGTGAGGCTGAGCATTTTTTCATGGATCTGTTGACTGCTTAAGATAGACTTAAGATAGAAAATCACAAAATCCTTGTAGGGATGGGAAATTTTAAGACAAAACTCCCTCAGAGCTTGATACATCCATAGCAAAAGATGTGCTGCTTAAAATTATGTGTCTTGGACTCCGGACTTTTCAGGTTGGTCACCTGATGTGAATTTCACCCTCTGGATGATGGAGACCAAGAGAAAGTATTCTCATATTGTCACAAAGACAAGCTTTTAAGGACACAGAACAAAACAAGAGGGAAACCTCATCTTGTTTTTGTTTCAGGGACCCACAGCAAAATTTGTCTTAACATACACAAGTCTAGTCAGAAACACAATAACTGACCAGTCTGCAGAGCCAGTTCACAAAGTGAGTTTATGAATCTAAGCCTGTGTTCTGCCCTATGGTATGTCTCTTATGACAAGAGGACACAGAGAAGCAAAGACAAAACAAAGAAAGAAAGAAAGAAAGAAAGAAAGAAAGAAAGAAAGAAAGAAAGAAAGAAAGAACAAAGCTATTTCTGAGAGGAGAAGCATCAAACTATATGACTAGTCATGCCACAAATCACCAAAAATACACCAAAGTTGTTATACCAAGACTAGTTACAGGCATTATTTTTTAAAGCACTAATCAAAACCTTGTAGATGAGACAGACAGTGATTTTTACCATCTTCTCAAATGGTGTGTACACAAAGAGAAGGAAACAGAATCATACTGATAAGACATATTGTGTTTCCTTCCCTGCGGCTTCTGAAAGAGCAGAGGCTTTGAGGTATATCCTGCCAACTACACCATACTGCGGGGCCCATTGCTGTTGGTTGCCCAGAGTTTCACTGAGAAATCACTGGCTTGAAGCAGGTTGATTAATAGGAGAAAAGGTATACACATTTATGAGCCTTCAGAATGAAGACCCAATTTCCCAATGAGTCACAGAATCTTAAATACCATCTTGAGGTTACAGAAAGAATGGAGGCTTAAATTCTGGTTAAACAGGTTATGGGAGTGGGGAGAAGAGTTTTCTTGAGTGGCTAGGAAGAAAGAATGAATCAGAGAACAAAGATTACTTTGGAAATAATTTTCTTTGGTATTTATTGATTTTTAATTTTTATTTGTTTTACTTGAAAGATGCGGAATTCAAGTCAGGATTATGTAAATAAGTGGTCTACATACAGGTGAAGTTTAAGCATCCATTGATCCTCACTTTACCTGGTTTAGGATCAGGTACCTTTCATGATGTTATGTGACCCCCTGCCTCTGGCAGTGTCCCATTACTGTTCAGGATCCACTTATAGAACATGTGGTATTCTGTTTTTGTTTCTGTGATAGATAATTGAGTATGATAGCCTCTACATCCATCCAAGTTACTGTGAAGTCCATAATTTTGTCCTTTATGAATGTGTATTCCATTGTGTATATGTACCACATTGTTTACCCATCATGTATATGTACCACATTTTTTATTGCCTACCTAATTGCATTTATTATTATCTTTATTTTTAGTTGGAAAAATGTTTCCTCCTATATTATTTCTTGGAAAAAAAGTGCAGAATTGATATTAATATTTCTTTGATAGAATTCACCAGTGAAGTCACCTACACTTGAGTTTTCATTGTGAGAATTTTTCTAATTATTAATTAAACTCTTATTATAGGCCTATTACAGCTTTGATTTCTCTTTGAGTCAGTTTTGACAATTTGTGAATTTCTATGAATTAGTCTATTGTATCTAAGAAATCTAAATTTTTAACATACATTAATTTATTTTGTTTCCTCATAAACCCTTTTATTTTTCTAAAGTCAATAATGTCTTCTCTTTCATCCTTAATAATAATCTTTTTTCCTCAGTGATTCTAACCTATGAGTTGCCACTTTATCAGTCTTTTCAAGGAATTAATTTTTGGCTTTATTGCTTTGCTGCATTATTTTTCCATAGTCATTTTTTTATTTCTTTTATTTTGCTTGGTTGTATTTAATTTGCTCTTCTTTTTCTACTTTTAATGTGTAGTTTAAGTTATTTGAGTTTTTTTTACTTTTTTTGTAGGCATTTAATGGTATAAATTTATTTCTAAGCACCACTTTTGATGGATTTCATGTGTTTTTTAAGTTTTGTTTTTACTTTCATTCATCTTAATGCATTTTTGAATTTTCACTTTGACTTTTTCTTTAATCATTCAGTTACTTACTAGGGTACTAATTAATTTCCACATATTTATGAATAATCCAACTTTCTTGTTAATGATCTTTAATTTTATTCCTTTGCAGTTGGAAATAAGTTTTGTATGATTTCAGTTATTTTAAATGTATTGAGGTTTTTACTATGGGTTAGTATATGGTCTATTTTGCACAACATTCCAAGTGCACTCGTAAAGAATGTGTATTTTATTGCTGTTGGATGGAAAGTTCTATAGATGTCTGTTTGGTCTAGTCTGTTTAAGATTTTTATGTGTTGCCTTTTATTGGTGATCTTCTGCCTCGTTGTTTTATTCATTATTGAAAGTGGGATATTGAAGTCTCTACCTACAAATATTTAATTGTCTATTTCTCCCTTTCATTCTGGCAGTTGTTGCTTGCTGTATTTTGGGACATTCTTGTTAGGTTCACATATGTTTATAATTGTTCTATCATCCTGATTGACTGACACTTTTAAAATTATGAAATGGTCCTGTTTGTTTCTAATAACATTTTTTGATGTTGTTTTACAGTCGATTTTCTCAGATGTCAGTATACTCTTTCCAGCTTTGTTATGCTTGCTGTTTTCATAATATATCTTTTTCCATTCTTTTACTTTAAATCTGTTTGTAACTTTGTATATAAAGTACATTTCCTGTAGGCAGCATATAGTTAGATCTTTTTAAAAAAATCTAATTTAACAGCCTGAGTGTTTTGATTAGATTGTTTAATTCTTTCACATTTAATGCTATTAATTATATAGTTAGATTTATATCTGCATCATGACTTTCATTTTCTGTGAGTGTCATTTTTTTGTTGTTCATTTATATTCATTTTATAATTTTCTTTTGCAATTAGTGGGTATTTTATTAGGTAACCTTTTAATTTCTTTAATAATATAAATTATATTTTAAATTATATTCTTAGTTGTTGCTGTAAGGCTGACTCTCTCTATATATATGTCTCAAAATCAACTTCAGATTTATACTGACATAATTCTAGTAAAATATTGAATACCACACTTATAAAGTTCTGTTCTCTTATTAGTATTTGTGAACTAATGTACAAATGGACTGTCTAAAATGTCTACAAATGTTGCAATACCAACAGTGCATTTATATAAGGTCTATTTTTAAAAAAATAATCTGAGACAAGAAAGAAAACTATCTGTATATTTATAGAGTTTGTTATATTAAATTTCTTATTCACCTTTTCTGGTTTCCTTAACTTTTCCTTCTGAATTTGGGCTACCAGCTAATAGCATTTTTATATTCCAATATATCTTTTTTTATACTTTCAACTATTATAATGTAATTGTCAAATATATTGCATTTCTATAAGCTATAGTCCCAACAGTATGATTATTTACATATCATGTTGGGCAATTTCTTTGTTAAGATCAGTCAAGGAAAGAAAAGAGAAGAAATATACAATCACACTATTTCTGGTAATTGTCTACCTAATTACATTTATCATAATCTTTATTTATTTTGAGTATGTGTAAATTTGAATTGCTGCCTGATTTGATTTGAATTACTTGATTTTATTCTGAAGAACTTCCTTTAGTACTTCTTATGTGGTTGCTTTTGCAGCAAATAATTTTTTCTGTCTTTTAATATCTGAAAATGTCTTTATTTTACCTTCATTTTTGAAAATTATTTTTTTCTGTGTAAAAGATTCTTTATTTACAGGAATATTATTTGATTTGTATTGTTTTGCTCTACTTTTATCATTTTAAATATGTCATTCTATCACCTTCTGGTCTTCTTAGTTTCTTAAACCAAGCCAGCTGTTAATCTTATTTTAATTCATTTTTATGTGGCAAGTGATTTTTCTCTTGCTGCTTTCAAGATTTTCTCTTCATCTTTGGTTTACAGTATTTTTTCTACAATGCCTTTGAGTGCAGTTCTCTTTGTGTTTATACTACTTGGAGCTTTTTAAGGTTCTTGGATGTGTAAATCATTTTTAACGTCAAATTTGAAATGTTTTCAGTCACCTATTCAAATATTTTTAAACATGTTTTTTGCTTTTTGGGGGACTCTCATTACATGTATGTTGTTGTAGTTAATGGTATCTCACATTTCTCTCTTCTTCACTCTTTTTTTCTATTCTTTAGATTACATAATCTCTACCAATCTATCTTTAATATCTTGATTATTATCCTGTGCCAATTTCAAATCTTATTTTGACCACCTATAGTAAATATTTTATTTTGCTTATTGTACTTCTCACCTCAAGATTTTTCACTTGGTTTATATTAACGATGTCTCTATTTGATATTTTTAATTTGGTGAGACATTATTATTATAGCTTCATTTAATAGTTTAAACACTTGTTTTTACCATCTGGGTCACTTCAGCAGCAATTTTTATTACCTGTTTTTAATTTTCTTCTGAATGGGTCTCATTTATCGGTGTTTTTGCATGTGTTGGCTTTTTTGTTGAAAATGCAATAATTTAAATAATATATTATAGCAATTCTGGGTGCCTATTTCCTTTCCCAAGGATTCTTGTTTTGTTTTCATTGTTGCTGTTCACTTAATCACTTATTTACTTGTTCTGTCACATAACAAGCAATTCTGTGAAGTCCATTTCTTCCACAGTGTGCAGTCTTGTATTTCTGGATCAGGTATTTTACTTCATGTTTTAATATTTTAGCCTTTCTAGCTAGAGTTTTCCCCTGAGTTGGCATACACCACTTATTAATAAAAGTTGTGATTCAGCCCCCATTGGTCAGTGAGATTTTTGCTCTTTATTGTTGGATAGTTGTTGGGCTTGCAGAATACTACTAATGTTCAGGAAGTTAATGTATTTTTACCCCACATTCAGCCAGGCACTAATAGCTTATACATGTCTTCTCTGATCATTTCTGAAGGAATGCAGTCTTGGGAATGTGTTCAGTCTTACAGACTGCCCGGAATTACTGTGCTATTATACTTAAGGTCGACATTTTAGGATTTGTATCTGGGTCTGAGCAGTTTATTGTTCAATTAGTGTTGCTTAGAGATTGCCCATTTTGCCAGTAAAGTTGCAATCTGGTGTTGATGGGTAGTGTGTGACTTGGGGTATGCCTTCAAGTCTTTCCCATATTTTGCTCCAATTGCTTCTGAGTAGAGTGTAGAACATATGTACAGCTTTTCAATTTCTATAATTGAATGTGTTCCTAGGAGGGTTATTTTCACTTTAAAAAATCTAATTCTTTGTATTTAATTTCTGAATTCTCTGACATTTTGCTTATATCATAGCTGCCAGGCTTTTAAAAATCTTTCTCCACCAAGATTTCCACTAGTTTTGATAACAGTCTTAGCCTGGAGCTCTCCATTCAATTCCAAATCATATTATTTTTCTGTGACAATACTTCAGAGATGTCCATACTTATAGACTGCCTTTCCTCATGGAAAAACCTCTAGGCCATTGTGCAGGAGTTAATGATAGCAGCACATTTTTCCCATTCTATGAGTGGGTACTTGGGAATATGGCAGATCCTGATCTTTTAAACTTTCTCTTCCTGTTTTAGACCTTCACCATATAGGACCTGAGGCATGGATAATCAGAGACACAATAATATTGGCTAGTAGCATCAGGTTTAGACCTTCCACCTTATGAAAATTTGGAGCAAGGAAGATCCAGCTCTCTCTGCAAAGTTGCCTACAATAGAGCTTTTGCAATACAGGGCTGGGAATGGATAAAAAAATGCCAGCAGTCTGCCTCTCCGAGGATGAAACTGTAGCCCAGATAAGAATCTGGGGAAAACGAGAGCCAAAAATATTTGTTGCATACATCCAGGGTAGATCTTTCAAAACACAGAGCTTGTGGAGAAGAGACTCTAATATTATAGACTCTTGCACGTCTTACTAACATTTAATAGATATTCTTGAATAAGTGTTTCTCATTTTGCTAGGGAAATACCCAGAGATTTTATTATACTTATCATAAGTTAAATTGTTTTGCTTAAAAGAAAGTCTGCTGAGATTCTTGCTCCATCATTTTAGAAATGTCACCTCCAGTTTGTCAGTTTCTTATTTATCTAATATAGCCTGATCATACAATCAAGAAATCATGATGTTAGGTATTTATTCAACTGATTTTAAAACTTATACCCACCCAAAACCTGCACATGAATGTTGAAAACAGCTTTATTTAATTACCAAAATATGACAGCAAACAAGATACTTTTCAGTAGGTGAATCAATTGAATCTTTCAATGGGCGAATAAACAAAAAGATTGTAGTACATCCATACAATGAAATAGAATTCAGCAATAAAAAGGAATGAACTATTAATTATACAACAAAATGGATGGATCTTAAAAGTATATTGCTAAGTGAAAGAACTCAGACTAAAAGGCTCATACAATACTATTGCATTCATATGTATGATCTGGAAAAGCAAAATTAAAGAAACAGAAACTAAATTTATTGCTGCCAGGAGCTTTGAAAAAAGAAATGGTTGAATAGGTGAAGCACAGGGTATCATTTTTAGGGAAATGAGACTACTCTGTATGACACAGTAATGGTAAATACATGACACCATGCATCTGTCAGAACATGCAGAACTTTATAGCAAAGAGTTAATCAATATAAGCAAATTTGTTTAAATAATCAATTAAAATATATTTACATCATAGACTTGAATGCAGATTGTGATAAATTAATCTAACTTTATTACAAATGTATAAAATCTCCTGATTAAAAGGGATGAAGAAAACTGATGTTGACCCAATCAGTTCTGGAAATGAGTGGAGGCTATAATATTAAGGGTAAAAGGAACTGTACATAAATGCTGTACCTTAGCTGATAAAGTCATTTCCCACAAGAGTTTGGGTTAACAATTGTGAAATCACTATATATGTGTAGGCATAATTTAACAATTAAGTAAGTGA
This sequence comes from Tarsius wallacei, assembly GCA_963574415.1. NCBI lineage: Eukaryota > Metazoa > Chordata > Mammalia > Primates > Tarsiidae > Tarsius > Tarsius wallacei. Next base: position 14,996 of record CAUYQG010037973.1, on the reverse strand, counting down.
TTGGTGGTTGGTAGGAGCCAGGTCTCTCACTGTTGGAGTGGGGAAGTTCAGACAAGCAAGGAAAGAAGATAAATGGTTCATGTGGTAATGAATCAGAGTAAAAGAAATCAGTATAATCTCATATTTAGCATAATATAAAGATAGATACACATATACGTTTTCATAGATATATGCTTATGCATGTGTTATTACACACATATTTATTGTCCTCTCAGCTGAAAGGGTCAAATAACATCTGCCTTCCTGTAGCATCAAAAATACTTAATAACTATACCTTGTTTCCTTATACTATCTTTTAATTAAAGGAACAGAGGCTCCTGGGACAAATGGCTGATTCAGAATCTAGGAATCGGTAAGCTGAATATCAGATGACTCTGAATCACCTTACAGTGTGAGAGAATAAAGAAATGCTGATAGATAAATAGGAAAATTCATTAATTATAACAAATGTACCATATTAATGTGAAATGGTAACAAAGAGGGACTGTATTGCCTTCACCATTTTTCTGTAAGCCTAAATAATTCTAAAATTAAAAAATTATGTAAAATATGAACATAGAAGGGATGAAAATATTAAGAGGACATAACTATAGATACTTATTTGTATGAGAATGGCTTTTGAATAGATTGGAGTTAGAATTAACCATTGGTGTAATCCCTGGGCCAATGTCTCTATATGACCTTCCCAGCAAAAGCAATTGTACTGGTGAGTTTCAGAGTACAATAATATATTCAAATTCAAACCAGTGTTATACTCGGTCAGACTGAAAAAGAAAATCCCCTGGCCCAAACTAAAATAGTTCTTTGAGCAAGATTTATAAGAAACTCATATTACTCCTTTTCTCAAACTTTTGCCTTCCTAAAAAGGAAACAAGCTAATGAAGCTCTATGCCCACACTGATCTTGATCAGCTTTTCAAGGTCTGAGAAAAAAGTTGTGTAAAGGACAAAAAAATTATAATCTTAGCAGTTTATCAGATTAAATCATGTTTGCTTGGCTTTGAAAAAAATTGAAAATCAAATTATATCAACTAAATCTTATTGAAAGACATTAATTTATTTCACACAAGGTTAGTTTTAATGGAATTGGAAAGTTCTCTGATTTTCTGAGCTTATAATGAAAAGGGCTTCTGTCTGTCCACTGGAATTCTGCTAGATTCTTGTCAAGAATGATCATGTAAGAGTCTAAGATTGATTGGTTCCAGGTACGACATTGACATGAAAGTTCTTCTCTTCTACTTTATTCATTTCCATCTTTCTCTTTTATCTTCCCTTCTCCTTGACCTTTTCCTGTTGTATTTCCTTCCTCTCTCTCTCGCTATTTTCCTTATTTACAACAAAACAGACAGACACAACTTAGTTCTTCGATGATATGCAAGTTTTAAATTTCTTTGGGTGAAAACTAAGAGAGAAAAGGAATTATCAAGTGTAGGAAAAGTCATATAGGTCGAGCACTTCTAAGAATAAGGGAACTAATATTTGTTGTGTTCATAATACTGAACCAGGTATTGTGCTAGATGGCTTACACACATTATTTCAACTAATTTTTATAACTCTAGAGTATATCATGTTATTTCCATTTTACAAGCAAAAAAATATGATTTAGAAGGGTTAAATAAAATGCCTAAGCTACCAAAGTTTTCATGTGTTGAAATTATGATTTGTACTTAAGCCCATTTACACTAAAATGAATACTTCTATTTTGAATTTCCATTTAATTTACTTCTGCTAGGACAAGTTCTGCAATTGAACAAGACAGCCTGTACCACAAGAAAATAGAGGAATGACATTCTTGGAACAACAGATAGTGCTGTAATATAGTGGTGCTATGATTTGAATGTTTGTTTATACTTTGAAACTCATGTTGAAACCTAATCCCCAGCATGAGTATAGAGGGATGCGACCATTAGAAGGTGATTAGTTCATAAGAACAGTACCTTCAAGGAGAGGGCTGTGCCTTATCAAAGTGCTGGAAGGAATTATTTAGGCCTTTTCTTGACCTTCCATTTTTTTTTTGCCATGTGCGCACACAAAATTCATCCTTTTTTTTTCTTTTCTGTTCCTTTTGCCATGTAAGTACCCAGAATTCAAGGCACCATATGGGAAGAGTCCAGGCCCTCACCAGACCCCAAACTTGCTGGTGCTTGATCTTGTACTTCTCAGTCTCCAAAACTGTAAGAAATAAATTTACATTATTTATAAATTACCAAATCTGAGATAATTTGCTACAGCAGCATAAATAGACTAAATCAGGTGGCCAATAGCATAGGCATTGGCAGCAGAGAGATTGGAGTTCAAAATTGATATCTGCCATATAATGGTTGCATACGTTCAAGGAGTCCACTTTGCTTCACTAGGCTTAATTTTTCATTCTACAAAATGTAGGCAATAATACTCATTCCTAAGGATTATGCATTTAAAATACATGGCACAAGGCCTGATACATGTAAGTGTTCAAGTGGTTGTTGTTAATGTTGTCAATGTTGTTATACTTTATAACTAGGGAGGTGGACACCCTGATAATCTGTCTCATCATCAGCAAAATGTAGACAGAGGACTAAGCCATTCTAATGATTACAAGGGGAGAGAGGTTGTATAATATACACCATATATTTCATTAACTGATAAAAATACATCAAAAGAATAAATAACTTACTTTAAAATATCAGTAAAAAATCAAACAGAACTATGAATCTATAAGACCCTAGTTTCTGTTTAATTCACCACCATTTAGATATTTATGTTTTTTCTTTGTTTCTTTCTTTCTTTTTTTTTTTCTTTGAGTCAGGGTCTCACTCTGTCACCCAGGTTGGAGTGAACTGGCATGCTCATGGCTCAACACAGCCTCAACCTCCTGGGCTCAGGTGATTTTTCCACTTCACCATCTCAGCCTTCTGAGTAGCTGGGACTAAAAGTGTTTGCCACCATACCTGACTTATTTTTATTTTTATTATTTTGAGTTAGAGTCTTAGTCTGTCACCCAGGCTGGAGTGCAGTGGCACACTCACAGCCACCCCAGCATTGACCTGGTGTGTTCAGGCAATTCTCCCACCTCAGCCTTCCAAGTAGCTGGAGCTACAGGCATACACTACCATGCCCAGCTAATTTATATATATATTAGAGATGAGGTCTCACCAAGTCACCCAGGCTAGCTCAGACTCCTAGGCTCAGGCAATTCTTTCACCTCGGCCATATATGGCTTTTAAAAAATCATTTGTAGAGATGAGTTCTCACGGTGTTGCTGAGACTGGTATGGTACTCCTGGGTTCACCAATCCTCTGGCCTTCTGTGTGCTGAGATTATAGGCGTGAACCATCATGCCCAGCTTGTATATTTATATTTCAAATTCAGAAAAAAAATGTGAAAGTAATTTGGAGGTGTATCAATATTGGTAAACAGTGGATACTTATATTTTGGGGATTAGGGTAAGCCAATGTGATAAACTTCAAAAATACTACCACACTAATTACTCATTTTCTAATTATTACTTAAAATATGATTACTATTTATTTAACCTCATATACTTTATTTTACTTATTCAAATACAAAGAAACAAATTAAATATTATTTATTTTAATTTTTGGCATAATTTTATTGTCTAAGAACACTTAAGGTGGGTTCTACCCTCTTAACAAATGTTTAAGTGTATAACACGGTATTGTTGATTATAGATACAATGTTGCACAGATCTCTAGAGTTTACCTATCTTGTTTAACTGAAACTTTATACCCATTGATTAGCAACTCCCTTCCCCTCCAACTCAATACCTGACAATTACCATTCCACACTTTGATTAGATGATTCTATTTCCAATAACTCATACAAGTGGAATGATACAGTGTTTGTCCTTCTGTGACTGGCTTACCTTGCTTAGCATAGAAAGACATACAAATTGCCAACTTGTATGTGAAAAAAAAATGTTCAAAATCACTTAGTCATTAGAAAAATGCAAATCAAAACAACAGTGAGATATCACTTTGCACTTGTCAGGATGGTTATTATGAAGGAAAATAAAAGAAACCAAGTGTTGATGAGAATGTGAAGAAATTGAAATGCTTCAACATTCTTCCTCTAGCTATTTGAAACTATAAAATATGTTGTTAGCTATAAATATACAGTAGCGTAGAACACTAGAACTTATTCCTCCTATCTAGCTGTAATTTTGTATCTTTTAACAAATTTCTACCTATTTCCCTCTTTCCCCTACCCTTCCCAGCCTCTAGTATCCTCTGCTCTACTTTGTAATTCCATATGATCATTTTTGTGTTTTTTATTAAAATACATTTGGTAAACCATACATAACGGTGCAAGTGCAAGTTCATGAGGATGTCACTTATTGAAAACAAAGGATATCTATTTAAAATGCATCTCTTAATTTTCTCAAATTATGTTGGTTCCATGAAACTTGTAAAAAGGCCTTCAAGTATTTTAGAGTCAAAAAGAAGTTTGAAAGACCATGTTGAATCTTGTTGTTATCTCTAGCTCTTCAACTGATTTCTGGATTTTCTGGCCAATGTGGCTTTGGCATGACACCTGTCACTCATAGAATAAGGGTGATTTCTGAATTGGCTGAGATATTGGCCTAGAACCTCAGAGTTTCCCTTGAATCTAAAATAATTTGTGAAGTTTGAAACAGGACAAATTACTTTTTTTGCATATATACAGTGGAGAAATTGGAAAAGGACTCCTCTACTTTAGTGCGATCTGATCTTAATTGATTACATCTTCAATGACCTCATTTCCAAATAAGATCACATTCTGTGGTACTATGCATTAAAACTTCAGGATCTTTTTTTTTTTTTTTGAGAAATACAATTCAATCCAACACAATGCCTTAGTCGAACACTGACATTTTTAGAAACAGAGATATGCCTAGTGAAAGGAAAAAAAAAAGGGGGGGGTACCTTGGCCATTACAGGCAGACAACTGGGCATTGACTTATATTTTTGTTTTGTTATAACTACCAATTAGTGGTATACTTTAGTAATATTATGTTGTGTAATCAGTTCTGTTAATTCTTTTGCTCTGAAGTAAGTTTAATTAACTCTACTGTTTAAAGTCACCAATGAGTAAAACTAGTAAAACTGCAACCTTTCCCCCAGTAACGGGCATTAGAATTTTATAATTAACATTTTGCTTCAAGGATGAGTTTCTAGCTATATTGCTTGACAAACCATTTGTACACCAATACACAATTTGTTATGATGACCCCAGCCCTCCTACACACTCTCAGCTCAATGCATTTTTGCTTCCTAAATTCAAGGACATTTGAAACTTAATATTTGTGTCTTCAAACTTTGTTTTACAGACCTTAAGCTACTCTCCCTGCCTAATCAACTATCTGGCTGTTGTCATTCTAAACAGCTAATTACCATAACAAGAACTCCCTCCCATTTATTACATTCATTGCACAGGAATGCTCCTGTTCCCAGCCTTCTAAAGAAAGCCTTATAAGCACCCAGCTTCAAACATTCAGCGCCAAATGCTTCTTCAGTGTTTAGCCCCCTCCTCAATCTTGAGGAGGTGAATTCACTCTTTTTCTCTAATTTACCTTCTAAATAAACTTTTTTAAACCTACTCCTTGTGCAATTGTTTGTATCTTTTTCACAACTCTGGCAAACCAACCTAACATCTAGTTATCTAGGTTTCTAAAATGTTCTGTTTTGAGGGTTTAAGTTTCAGCTCCACTTTGTTTCTTAGATAAGTCACTTATTTTCGCTGAGCCTCATTTCCTGTAAAATGGAGATAAGAATATTTATCTGATTTTTTATGAAGATCAATATTAATCTATGTAAAAAACATGGCACATAGCAAAGGATTCAAAACATGACATTTTGATATTAGTGTAAGATTCTTTTATCAAATAAGTGGCAGTCCAGATTACTTTTAGGATAATTAGTGCTATCCAGTTTCAAATGACACATATAATTTCTGAATAATTTTACATGTTGGATCTAATGTTTGCTGACATTATTTTTCTTCAAATGCCTTCACATATATATTGTAAAATTTACCTTATCATATCATGGATGAAAATAGTGCCACTTGTGTTTTTATATTACAAACTTGTTAATTTTAAAAAATTCAAGAACTCCAAAGAAAATCCTCAAATAATGGTTGCTGAAATACAAATTTTCAGTTGACACTAATTTAGCAGGAATTAATACAAAATTTTATTTTCAGACAGCTTCCTATTGGCTGAATCTTTGACAAGCATCAAGAGTATAAGTACCTTCTTCTGATATTATGCATACCTTCATGCATAAAATTGATTCAAAATTTGCTTAGTCTAAAAAAGTACATGACAAATTTAAGTTTATTGCTAACAATGGCAACTACCAGGGAGTGTATGTGTGTAGCGGGGAGGAGAGGAAGGAAGAGTGAAGCTGTCATTGCAAATGTGGAGGAAATGCAGATCTGAGGAATTATACTTGATGGCAAAACACATGTAGCCTGTGCCTGGAGCATAAAGGCTGCTGTCAGCCTTTCAAAAGCTCAACTTGCTACAATTTTCAGAGACCCAGAGTGCAGATGTGTCAGGCAGAATTTGGCCCACAGTGTTTGGATTAGCAGTAAATCTACTAATCCAACCTAATATCCAAAGGGCTACTGCTAGATCTAGGGGGTCATAAATTTATACCACTCTTTCATCATTCTGGACCCCAGATGGCTTTAAATGGGCATAAAGAATAATGAGATCTAGGAAGACATTATTATATTCTTAGGTCAAAATTCATAGCCCAATCTCTTTTTCTAGGCTGGAAGGGATGGTTTCCTTGAAGTGCTAATATCCACTGTTGATTGACTCTGCAGACTGCTTTCAGAGTTCACAGTATTTATTTTAGATATAAATAGCATTATTGATGGCCAAAAGTCTGCAACACAGATATCCATTCATATGGCAATTTTCTCCAGCTATTGCAGCAAAGATAATGCCTACTTTTCCCTCAGTTTATATTTACAGGTTTTAAAAGTATTATTTTAGCAATGGAAAAACAGAATATGAACTTTATCATAATAGCCAGCTGAGTATTTTCAACGCATCCTTAAACCAGCAGTTTTATAAATGGCTCTTTTGAAACCGGAAAGCAAAATAGAACAAAGTTTAAAATGTGTGCTTGTTTAAAACCCTTTCCACCATCTCTGGCTGAGAATACAGGTGGCCAAGCACAAGAGTTCCTGCCAATTTCTAAAGTTACACTTTTATCCACTAAACAAGCATCCTGATCCGGGTTACCAAGCAGGGCACTCAACAGGAACCCCTGGGCGTGCATATTAAATATCACTTATGCCTCTGCCTAGGTCATCCACTTTAGGTAAGGTTTGATCTCAGTGTGTTTCACCCTTTTCCTGTACTCTCTGGTTTTGGGTAATGAACTTTCCCCAGAGACATTTCTCAGAAAGGATCTTCATGTAGAACAGTTGATGCACATGCTTTTATTTTAAAAACCACATGTTCAGCACATTTTGTTTTTGTGAAATAGAATATGGTTTAAGTTTGTTTCAGTAAAAAAGAGTTTGGCTGGAAGGACTTATGTCAAAGTGCAAAAGGTTTTATACACAATATAGTTTTTTTCCTTTTCTTTCTTCTCCTCATGGCCTGCAGAAGAGAAAATGTTTTGCCACAAGAGCAATTGCTTTTTTTGCTTATGAATGAATTTATAAAGCAGCTTGTTAAGAAAACACCATCTTTTTTATTTATTTTGGATTCAGCTAATTTATTGTAAGAGTGACATCAAGAAAAACAGTTAGTGTGTCTACTATGAAACTTAAGATGTATTCAGAGTAAATAGTCTTAATGTCAGAATTTAATGGATCACATTAAAAGCCCATTTTGGAGTAACTGGACTATTGTATCAGTATGTTACCCAGGGAGTTCTACTTTTAAACATCTCCCTTAAATCTGTAGCCATATTCGTTGAAATGTGTATCTTAACAAGGAAAAACTCTGACTTAGAAAATGAATGATAGAATTAAGATATGATCATTTATTTCTAAATCCTATTATTAAATCACAGGCAGTAACAACATGAAAACCCTAATTTCTGACATTGCTTTGTAATGTCTGTACTATGCAATGTTATTTTAAGGGTGAAAATATTGGAAGTTGATTTTTAAGGAGAGGTGATAATTTTTGACTTTTTAGTTGGAGGACTCTGAATAATCACCATTCATTAAAATACATGTTGAATTTTTTAATCCTATTTTTATAAGTTTTAACTATTCATATTTATTTATCTGTTTGTTTATTTGTTTTTGTCTGCTTTGGTGAGAAGAGTCTCTAGGAGACAACAATTCATATTAAAAATACACAAAAGTTGTTTGTCTTTAGAGCCTGTCTTAAATGAAATCAACAAAGTTTTATTGAGTACTTAACTTGTTCAAAGGATAATAGTAGAATCTGTGGGAGAAATCCAAACTACTATACATCATTCTTTTTCTCATGGAGCTTATTTTATAATCTACTTCATAAGACAAGACAAACATACAAAAGTAAAAAAATAAATTAAAAACAATAGCTTATAGTATACTCTTAGTAAAATACCCAGATATTATGAATTCTAGTCCCAGTATTATTTACTTGTTATGAATTTATGAAAATTTAAAGTTTTTTATTTGTATAAACTTACAGGAATACAAGTGTAATTTTGTTTATATGCATAGATTGTGTTTTGGTCAAGTCAGGACGTTTAGAGTTTTCATCTGAAAACGAACACTGCATCCATTAAGTAGTTTCTCAACTTCCACATTCCACCCCCTATTATGCTCCCCCTGCCATCATGCAAAGTGATACGGATTTTTCAGGTCAGCCTGGGCTTCAAGAGTGTCAGCTCAATGGGCTGGTCAGCCAAGCCCCAGAGTGTGTCATCAAGGGGCTAGTAAGCCTAGCCCCGGAAGTGTCAGCACTAATCGGCTGGCAAGCCAAGCCCTGAGTGTTGCAATGGGGGGGGGTGCTGGCAAGCCTAGCCCCTTGGATGTCTCAGCTTTGGAGTCTCGCCTTCCTCCGGCAGCTTTCCTGGTTCAGCTGGCTCTGGTGGCTGGCAAGCCAGCCTCTGGGGTGCATGGCTTTTCAACTCTGGTGATCTTCTGCAACTCTTCAGGTTCCAGCTCTTCAAGGTCGAGGTTCTTGTCTGATGCCCAGGAAGAATGAGAGACATGGACAGCTGGAACATGAGAAAGCAGGATTTATTGAGGACAGAAAAGTTCCCACAGTGGGAGGGGGATGTGCTTATATAGACCTAAGTCCAAGCAGATTGGCTAGCACTAGTTGTGAGCTATAGCTGTTTTGATTGGTCAGTATTAAGGTAGGGGTCTAGTGGTGAGCTGATTGGTTGCTTTTTGATCCTAGCAGCTGAGTACCTAAGCTCTAGCTTGAGAGACTTGCAGGGAGCTTGTTTACCAATGCTGAGCCTGAGAGGCCTGCCAAGAGTTCACTACAGTGTTACCAGAGGACTCCCCTGTCTGTCTGCCTAACGTTTTTCTAGCTATCTCCTTTCTCAAAAGTCTCCATTATCTATCACTGTCTCAGTATCTATGTGTACAAGATAGTTACCAATTCACAACCTTAACCCTAATCCTTTCTTTGTGAAGTTATCAGCTTACAACCCCTGTTTGTTATGCATATCCTGGAGACCATTTTTTCTTTAAAAATCTGGTTTTGCTAAGTACAACCTTGCAAGTTCCAAAAAAAATGTATAGTCACGTCTTTTACACGTTTATTTTATACCCCGAGACCTTGCCAAAGTCCTTTATCAGTGCAAGGGGGTTTTTGACAGATTCTCTTGTGTTTTACAGCTAAAGGATCATATTCTCCATGATGAGGAATAGCTTAACTTCCTCTTTTCCTATTTGAATACTCCTGATATCTTTCTCTTGTCTGATTGCTCTAGCTAGGACTTCCAACACTATGTTGAACTGGAGGGGTGAGAGTGAGCAGCCTTGTCTTATTCCAGTTTTCATGGGTAATGCTTCCAATTTCTGTCCATTTTGTAATATGTTGGCTGTGGGTTTATTGTAAATAGCTTTTACTATTTTGAGGTGTGTTCCCTCTATACCTAGGTGTTCAAGGGTTTTCATCAGTGATGGATAATGGATTTTGTCAAAAGCCTTTTCTGGATCTAATGATATAATCATGTGATTCTTGTTTTTACATCTGTTGATTTATTTCATTACATTTATGGTCTTGTGGATGTTGAACCAACCCTGCATTCCAGGGATGAAGCCTACTTGTTCATGGTAGATGATTTTTGAGATGCATTGTGATGATTTGCTAGAATCTTGTTGAGAATTTTTACATCTATGTTCATCAGGGATATTGGACTGTAGTTCTCTTTGTTCTTTGGATCTTTGCCCAGTTTGGGAATTAGAGTGTGATATTAACTTTATAAAATGATTTGGGTAGAGTTCTGTCTTTCTGCATTGCCTGGAATACAGGCCTCTTGTATGGAAGCAATGAAAGGATGTGCTTAGTTAGTTACACAAATACATATAGATGTAATGAGTGGGGGTGCCAAAGCAGTAAAGAGGAGGTTTAGGTCAGGTTTACATTTTACTATTCACACTCTTTTATAAGTGACATTTATACTTTATAACCTTTTTGGAAGTTATCACTATCATCTAAATATTATGATTTATTACTTTCTTATATTACTTTTTGATTGCTAAATTAGCCATTTGAATGTCAATGGTTATGTTGGATCCATGTGAATTCAATTGTAGTAAAATGAAAAACCAAGTGAGAGTTGAATGACTGTGATTATTATTACCTTTGGGGTAAAGAAGAGTCTGAAAAAAAGAAACTCACTGAGAGTTTCAATGTTAAAAAAATAGGCTACTTGAAATGTTATAAAGATTTAAGAAAGATGAAATATTTTAGCCAAATTATTCTCTGTAAATCACCCATTAAGCTTCATTAAAACACTGGAAAGTACTTTGAGATAAAATTTGAAACTCTAACAATGACTAGTTAAAATTCTAGGGAAATTCAGTTTATGGTTGGAATTGATCATACAACTGCCATGGATGCTCTTTCCAGGACCTATTAAGGAGTCCTAATGTAGTCAGTTGGCTGGACTTGAAAGCTGTCTTTGTATCAGAAAACATCCCAGTCACTCCTGGGATGTGTGAGGGATGTGGCTGCGACATCTGTCACCCTGATGACTGCCAGGATTGCTTGAACAATTTAGTTGTTAAGGATGGTGTCCCTTTTCTCTTGGTTATATCCACAGTGTACATTGGTACCTTTTTTATAAAGCACAGACTTTCAGAAATCTCATTTTTATAAAGTATATCTTCCAGAACTCTTGTCCTTCTTCCTGTGACCCCTTGGATTTTCTCTTTCCTCTTGTGTGAAAAACTTTACAGGATTCACTTATATTCATATAACAGTAGTTAAAATTATTTCTTGGTATTCTTTGTTTATGTTTTTGTTCATAGCAGTCCTCAAATAGATAGATAAATACAACAAGCAAGTTGTGTTCACTTACGCCAAAGGTAACACAGTTATTCAAGAGGAACAGCATTTAAATTTAATTTTAATAACAAAAACACTCTAAGATCCCAAAGCACTGCATGAAAGCTTTTATTGATTTCTTGGAATAATGACATTTTTTGCTTATCAAAATGACAAAATGAAGAAAGAATGAAATGAACGTACAAAGTATGTTACACAGATTATCAGACAGCTTCCATAAAAATGTACATACACAATTTGGAAATAAAGTTTAGCCTTTCATAAAAGTAATTAGAATGAGCCAAGCATGACAGCTCACATCTATAGTCCCAGTATTTTGGCAGAACAATCTCAGAGGATTACTTGAGCCCAGGAGTTTGAGACCAGGCTGGTCAACAAAGTGAGACACCACTTCTCTAAAAAATAAAAATATTAGGCAGGCATGGTGGCTTGCACCTGTAGTTCCAGCTATTTTTGAGGCTGAGGTTGGAGGATGGTTGAGCCCAGGAGTTAGAGGCTACAGTAAGCTATGATTATGCCACTGCATTCCAGCCTGGGCTATAGAGTGAGACTTTGTTTCCAAAATAAATAAAGAATAAGTACTCAGAGTATACTAAATATGTGCGTCAAATCTGTGGTTTTCTTAACATACTAACCTCTGTTGCCATATGATGAGGCGCAGGGCCTGAAATTAGTGTGTTAAATACCAATAGACCACTAATTGGTAAGTTTTAATATGTTTAGAGTAATTGGGTTTTTTGGATGCTTTCTGTAGGAGAGATGTGGAGATGCCATGTACCTTTTTAATGTTCTTATAAAACCTTTAGCTTTCTCCAGAAAAACGAAAATGCACACAGATAAAGAAAATAGCATACTATTAAGAAAGTTCATTGAACTATTGAAGTCTCTCTGTTGAACTTGAATTTTAGTAATAACTGTTTCTGGCCTAGCATGGTGGCTTATCTCTGTAATTCCAGCACTTTGGGAGGCCAAGGCAGGAGGATTGCTTGAGTCCAGGAGTTTGAGACCAGCCTAGGCAACATAGTGAGACCTTGTCTCTACAAAAAAAAAAAAAATTTAAATTAACCAGGCATTGTGACACATGTCTGTAGTCGCAACTACTCGGGAGGCTGATGCGAAAGGATCACCTGAGCCCTAAAAATTGAGGCTGTGGTGAGCTGTGATCATGCCACTATATTCTAACCTGGGCAACAGAGTGAGACTCTGACATAATGATAATAATAATAATAATAATAACTGTTTCTCTGAGTCATTTCCCCTACATACCACTGAGATTTCCAGATGGTCGAATCAGAAGGAATAAGTAGGTAGGATTTTCAGAGGACATTTGACACAGTGGACAAAACAAGTGCTTCAGAATAGAAGCCAACAAACTTCATTTTGTATAGATTAAGATTTGGCCTGATATCAATGAGTAATTTTTCAAGCTTTTATTATTCTTAAGTTAATCACTTCAACTTACATTAAACAATTTAAAGTTTAACACACAACTAACCTGTATCACATAACAATTATATTATTCAAATTACATGAATTGTCAGGTCTTTTTTAGAAGAATTTGGCTTTAATCCTGAAATGTCAGTTTTTATAAATAATATGTCTACTTTTATTTTCAGAACCATTTGTTCAACTTTTGGCAAGATGGCAATGGGGAAGGTTGGTCTGTGAGACCCTCCTCAAAAGTGAGTGTCCATAAAGACTCTCACTCTACCCTGGTAACTGCTGCTCCCACCACTGTCAGCCTGATCTTCAGCCTTTGGGCTGACAGACACTGGCTCCCCACACTGCTCTGCCGCCACCACCACCACTGCAGTTGCTGCCACACCTCCACCCGGGACAACCCTCAGTTCCAGCCCAGTGGATTTCCTCCCATGCACTGCACTGCTGACACAGCTGCCATCACCATCACCACTACCTCCCCCCACCTTGGGCGGCCCTTGGCTCATGGCCCTGTGGAGCTCCGGGCCCTCCCACCTGCTTAAGTGCCCCATCCTTTCCGAGCTGCCCTGTGCCACGCCAACATGCGGTGCCCAGCTTTCTTGCACTACACCTCCACCAACTTGGCCCCCAGCTGTGGCAGGACCAGAGATCAGCCCTGAGACCAGGCAGAGACCTGAATTTCCCCTGCCCAGCTCTGCCCAGTTCTGCCCAGTCTCCAACTTGTGACCTAAGGTAATAGCATCAAAATGGGAAAAGCAGAAGCCCATCCCCCATGCTACATCAGACACAGGTCAGATCTAAGTGGCAGACTTGACAGACAGCAAGCTGACTGAGACCAGATCTGATCTACCCTCCCTCCACAGCAGGCCTAGGGCATCTGACCCTAGCTGTGAGCAACCCTACCACCCTGTGATGAAAGCAAGAGATCAGAGCTGAAAAGACATTGGACTTAGAGGAACAATCTCAGAGCATGATTGGTTCCCTTGTTTTAATATTTTTATTTTTATTCTTTGTTTGTTTTACTCATATTTTTTTTCTCATTTTTCTCTCTTCTTACTATTATCAATAATGTGTTCATACTTGCTTTGCTTCTGTTAGTTTATTGATTTTTTTCTTTAGATTCCATGTTTGTGTAGGGGAATAGTACATCAATAAGGAGGTTGGGTAGCTTGTGTGTCTGTGTGATTGTATGTTTTAGGTTTTTTTTTACTCTTTTCTGTCTTTGTGTCCCTTTTTATTGGTTAGTTGGTCCGTGTGACTGTTTTCCCTCTTACTCTTCTCTCTCTTAACCTACCTCTACCCCCTTCCCTGCTCCATTCTTTTATTTTTCTTACCTCATTTTGTTTTCAGGAAGCAAACCTATACCCCCACTGCGTGGACAGATTGCAAGGCAGTGGGAAGTGGGTTTCAGGGTATCCATACACCTGTTGGTGGATACTGGGATCTGCAGATAGATTTTGAGTCACACCTCCCCCCTCAATAAAATCTCAAAACTGCAAAAAATTATAGCCTCCAGCCCACAGTCCAGCTTCAGGATTGAACAAAGCTAGAGGATTCACATAAGGAAGAATAGGAGATTGAGCAAACAGAAGTAAAAGCAACACTACCACCCCTGAACAACAGAATTAAAGAAGAGGTGGAAAAAAGAAAAAAGTGGGGAGGAAAATCTACACAAATAAAGAAAAGTCAAAAGAAGAATATAGGTCTCATACATCTTCCTGGGAAGTCAGACAATGAAAAAGCAAACAATGAAGAGTCCGCAAAATGAGTGGTCACATACTACAAATCCAGACATCAAGAATTAATAGAGAGAATAAAAAATAATTGAGGAGAAACAAGAGGAAAAGAGAAAGGAGTTGATAACTGAGATAACAGAAGTAAAGAAAACTGTGATTGAAATAAATAACAAACTAATAAGCATGGAAAACAGAATTAATCAAGCCGAAGAAAGAATCTCAGAGCTTGAGGACCAAAATATAAAACTAACCCAAACTGTCAAAAACATAGAAAAGAAGCTTACAAAGATAGTACAAAACCTTCAAGAGATGAGTGATTACTTCAAGAGGCAGAACCTAAAAGTAATT
>CAUYQG010037972.1:0-10419 GCA_963574415.1 Tarsius wallacei | reverse complement strand
CCGGCGATCCTTCCGCCTCAGCCTTCCAAGTAGCTGGCACTACAGGCGTGTGCTACCACGCCCGGCTAATTTTTTGATTTATTGTAGAGATGAGGTCTCGCCAAGTTCCCCAGGCGGGTCTCGAACCCGCGGGCTAAGGCAATCCACTCACCTCAGCCTCCCAAGGCGCGGGATTACAGGCTGAGCCACCGAGCCCAGCTCATATGTCTTCTTATAAGAAATATCTATTCATATCTTTTGCCCACTTTGTAATGGGGCTGTTTGTTTTTTCTTTTTGGCACATTTTAATTCCTTGTAGATCCTAGATGTTAGGCCTTTGTCATATACACAGTTGACAAATATTTTTTCCCAGTTCATGGGTTGTCTCCCTGCTCTCTTGATGGTTTCTTTGGCTTTGCAGAAACTTGTCAGTTTGATGAGGTTCCACTTGTCTATCTTATCTCTTATGGCATGGGCACTTGGAGTTTTGATCAGGAATTGGTTGCCAGTTCCAATTTCATAAAGGTGTCTCCTGTAATTTCTAAGGTTCTTATAGTTTGAGGTTTTACATTTAGTTCTTTGATCCATTTAGAGTTGACCTTTGTGTATGGTGATAGGTAGGGATCTTGTCTTAATCTTCTGCATGTGGTCAACCAGTTTTCCCAGCACCATTTACTGAGTAGGTTCTCTCCTCACCCCAGTTGTTGGTGGTTGTAGGTTTTGTCGAAGATGAGTTGGTTGAGAAATTGAGGCTTTACTTTCGGAGTCTCTGTCCTGTTCCATTAGTCTGTATACCTGTTCTTCTATTAGATTACTTCTGATAGAAAGTTCCTTCAAGTGATTATGGCCTACACAGCTATTTTCAGGTTTTTCTCTACTGTTAGGAGGTAGTATATGTGTAGACAAAGTGTTAAGGTGTTTTCATTTGATATATGTATTTATCACAATACTTTAAACAATTGTCTGAACATTTCTTTATTGCTGCACAGTAAAAATAATTAATAACATAATAGAGCATTGTGTGCAGCATGCTTTTTTTTTTTTTTTTTTTGAGTTGGAGTCTCACTCTGTCACTCAGACTGGAGGGCAATGGCACGCTTCCGGGCACCACAGTCTCGACATTCTGTGCTCTGGCCATCCTTCCGCCTCAGCCTTCCAAGTAGCTGGAACTACTGGCATGCGCCACCATGCCTGGATAATTTTTTTTTTTTTATTGTAGAGATAAGGTCTCTTACCTCGGCCTCCCAAAGTACAGGGATTATAGGCGTGAGCTACTGTGCTCTGCTATAGCATACTATTCTAAATGCTTTACATGGATTAACTCATTTAATCTTCATAACACTATCAGTGTGGTGCTGTTATTCCCATTTTACAAATGAGAAAACTCAAGATGACGGTAATGTCCAAGGTTACACAATAAATGTATATTCCTAGTTAATATACATATTTATTGATTGATGTCTTTACCTTTGAAGATTATAATTGCTTTGGTAATTCTTAGCTCTAGAATTTACTTGTACAGTATTTTTTTTTTTTTGAGTTGAGGTCTTGCTCTTTCACCCAGGCTAAAGTACAGTAGTATGATCACAGCTCATCACAGCTCACCTCAACCTCAACTTCCTGGCCTCATGCAGTCCTTCCACCTCAGCCTCCTGGGCAGCTGGGACTATGGGCACATGCTACCACACCTAGCTAATTTTTTTGTTTGTTTGTTTGTAGAGATGAGGCCTCACTATGTTGTCTAGGTCTCAAACCTCAAGCGATTCTCCTACCTCAGCTTCAAAGTGCTGAGATGGCAGGTGTGAGCCACCACCCCTGGCCATGATATACATCTTTTTTTTTTTTTTTTTTGTGTTGGAGTAGCACTCAGTCGCCCAGACTGAAGTACAGGGCACACTCTCAGCCACCGCAGCCTCGACCTGCTGGGCTCTGGCGATCCTTCTGCCTCAGCCTTCCAAGTAGCTGGAACTACAGGCATGCCACCACGCCCAGCTAATTTTTTGATTTATTGTAGAGATGAGGTCTTGCCAAGTTGCCCGGGCGGGTCTCGAACCCACGGACTCAGGCAATTCACTCACCTCAGCCTCCCAAAACGTGGGATTACAAGCTGAGCCATCGAGCCCAGTCCATGATATACATCTTAAAATGTACCCTTACTAAGGTTCTTAAACTCAGTCAGTGTTTATTGTCTGTATTTTTTGTGTACACAAAAGATATTGTTACTACCAAACTAAAGATAACTTCACACAGATATGGGAAGCAGTAAATATGACCTTTTTCTAATAGATAATTTCTCTTTAGTTGATGGA
Source organism: Tarsius wallacei (assembly GCA_963574415.1). Classification (NCBI taxonomy): domain Eukaryota; kingdom Metazoa; phylum Chordata; class Mammalia; order Primates; family Tarsiidae; genus Tarsius; species Tarsius wallacei. The sequence continues at coordinate 8,131 of CAUYQG010037972.1, read as the reverse complement.
AAACATCAAGAACTTGATGAAGTCAGTCTGCTTACTGCTATCACGATATTTATTTTGTCAACCAGTCCGGAAGTAACTACCATCCCATGCCTTCAAAAGCGCTGTATTGGTAAATTTAAAGTTGCTCTTGAGATAAAAGATCCCATGGTAAGTGTCTTTTAACATAGAGATGTTTGTAATAGAAATATGTTTGGGCTTTTGCAACGTTTTCTTTGTGATTTTGTGGACTCCAAGAAATGTCAGAGTATAATATTTTATTTTTAGATTTAGGATTAATTTCTGTTCCTGGGGTGACAAAGCTAAGTAATATTAGTCTTGTTCTTGGATAGTAAGGGTAGAGGATAGAGGATAGTGGGAAAAGGAGGGTGGAATGTTAAAAAACTAAATTTGAAATAGAGAATCTTGGCTGGGTGCGGTGGCTTAAACCTGTAATCCCATTACTTTGGGAGGCTGAGGCGAAAGGATAGCCTGAGTCCGGGGGTTTAAGACCAGCCTGGGTGAGACCTCATCTGTACAATAAATTAAAAAAAAAAAAATTAGCCGGGTGTGGTGGTGCACACCTGTAATTCAAAGAAATAGGGAATCTTTTGCCGGGCACAGTGGCTCAATCCTGTAATTCCTGCACCTTGAGAGGCCGAGGCAAGAGGACTGCCTGAGTCCAGGAGTTCAAGACCAACCTGGGCAACTTGGTGAGCCTTCATCTCTACAATAAATAAAAAAAATTAGGCGTGGTGGCACAGACCTGTAGTTATAGCTTCTTGAAAGGCTGAGATGAAGGACCACCTGAGCCCAGCAGGTCGAGGCTGTGGTGGTCGTGAGCATGCCACTACACTCCAGCCTGGGTGACAGAGTGAGATTCTGACTCAAAAAATAAAAGAAATAGGGAATTGTTGTTGTTGTTGTATTTTTCATTTTTTGAGTTGTAGTCTCACTCCGTCGCCCAGACTGGAGTGCAGTGGCGCACTTCTGGCCACTGCAGCCTCGACCTGCTGGGCTCCGGCGATCCGCCTCAGCCTTCCAAGTAGCCAGAACTACAAGCGTGCGCTACCACGCCCAGCTAATTTTTGTTTTATTGAAGAGACAAGGTCTCGCCAAGTTGCCCAGTGGGTCTCAAACCCGCGGGCTCAGGCAATTCACTGGCCTCAGCCTCCCAAAGTGCTGGGATTACAGGCTGAGCCACCAAGCCCAGCCGAAATAGGGAATCTTAAAATTGATAGAACTCCAGCACTTTTATAAGATACTCTGTAGCATATTATAACGGGTTTCCTTTAAGAAAGAAAAAAGAAAGGGAGACTCCACGCACATGCCATCAGTAAAATGATTGTGAAATAATGGAACCCTGGCCTTTTGCCGTAGCTCACATCTGTAATCCCAGTACTTTGGGAGGCGGAGGCAAGAGGGTTGCCTGAGTCCAGGGGTTCGAGACCAGCCTGGGCAACTTGGCAAGACCTCGTCTCTACAGTAAATCAAAAAAATTAGCCAGGTGTCGTGGTGGTGCACACCTGTGGTTCCAGCTATTTGGAAGGCTAAGGCGGAAGGATTGCCTGAGCCCAACAGGTCAAGGCTGCAATGGCTGTGAGAGTGCCACTGTTCTCCAGCCTGGGCAACAGAGAGAGACTCCAACTCAAAAAAAAAGAAAAGAAATAATGGAGCCGGGCTCGGTGGCTCAGCTTGTAATCCCGCGCCTTGGGAGGCTGAGGTGAGTGGATTGCCTGAGCCTGCGGGTTCGAGACCTGCCTGGGCAACTTGGTGAGACCTCATCTCCACAATAAATCAAAAATTAGCCGGGTGTGGTAGCGTGCACCTGTAGTTCCAGCTACTTGGAAGGCTGAGGCGGAAGGATCACTGGAGCCCAGCAGGTTGAGGCTGCGGTGGCCGGGAGCAGCCACTGCACTCCAGTCTGGGCGACAGAGTGAGGCTCCAACTCAAAAAAAAAAAAAGAAATAATGGGACCCGTTCAAAACCGGTATGTACAATTGATCCTATTCCTTTGTGGCCCCTTCTTTGCTAGATTAATTTCCTGTTGTTTGAAATGCTAGAGCATGAGTTTGTAGTCCTTGATCACAAATATATATACTAAAGATATAGGAATTACGTTTTTTCTCAATAAAAAAAAGTTAAAATTCCATCACAGTTAAATCAGTGAAAGATTTGTGTATTGGATGTGTAGTCTTTCCTTTGACCCTTCTGTCCAGTTGCTACCTAGTGCTTCCTGGAGCTCAGTGTAACCGTCTCCAAGTGCTAGCTCTGATGCATGATGGCAAATAATTAGTACGGTCCAGATATAGATCTTTGAGATCACTAAAATATTTTTCAAGTTTGTGTGTGTTTTGTTGGCTTTGGTTTTGGGATTTTTTTACATCATAGGGAAGGACATGAGGAGGAAAATGGGAATTAGAAAAAAAATTAATCACTCTCAGTTATCTTTTCCTATTGTAGCCATATGTTTCTTTTTTTTTTTTTTTTTTTAAGTTGGAGTCTCACTCTGTCGCCCAGACTGGAGTGCGTTGGCTACTCCCTGCCACTGCAACCTCGACCTGCTGGACTCCCGCGATCCTTCCACCTCAGCCTTCCAAGTAGCTGGAATTACAGGCATGCACTACCACGCCCGGCTGATTTTTTTATTGTAGAGATGAGGTCTCACCAAGTTGCCCAGGTGGGTCTCGAACCCGTGGGCTCAGGCAGTCCACTCACCTTAGCCTCCCAAAGCGTGGGATTATAGGCTGAGCTACCGAGCCCGGCTTTTTTTTTTTTTTTGAGTTGGAGTCTCACTCTGTTGCCCAGACTGAAGTGCAGTGGCACACTCCCAGCCACCACAGCCTCGACCTGCTGGACTCCAGCGATCCTTCCGCCTCAGCCTTCCAAGTAGTCAGAACTACAGGTGCACGCTACCATGCCCGGCTAATTTTTGATTTATTGTAGAGACGAGGTCTCACCAAGTTGCCCAGGCAGGTCTTGAACACACGGGCTCAGTCAATCCACTCGCCTCGGCCTCCCAAAGTGCTGGATTTACAGGCCGAGCCACCAAGCCCAGCCTGTAACCATATGCTTCTATCCCACTGCAAACTGTCACAACCACTGTTAGTGTCCAAAGTTGATTACCTGTTGGCAATTGGACTTAGCAAATTAAAGATAAATTAGAAATAAGGCCTGAGGCCAGGCTCGGTGGCTCAGCCTGTAATCTCGCGCTTTGGGAGGCTGAGGCGAGTGAATTGCCTGACCCCGTGGGTTGGAGACCTGCCAAGTTGCCGAGACCTCATCTCTACAATAAATCAAAAAATTAGCTGGGCGTGGTAGCGCACGCCTGTAGTTCCGGCTACTTGGAAGGCTGAGGCAGAATGATCGCCGGAGCCCAGCAGGTCGAGGCTGTAGTGGCCGAGAGCAGCCACTGCACTCCAGTCTGTATGACAGAGTGAGACTCCAACTCAAAAAAAAAAAAAGAAATAAGGCCTGACACAGTGGCTCACTCCTATAATCCCAGCATTTAGGGAGGCCAAGATGGGAGGATCACTTGAGGTCAGGAGTTCAAGGCCAGCCTGGGCAACATAGCAAGATCCCATCTCTACAAAAAAAATGTTTAAATCAATTGGGCATGATGGTGCTGTTCTGAAGTCCCAGCTTATTCAGGAGGCTGAGGCAGGCAGAAGGACTACCTAAACCCAAGAGTTTGAGGTTCCAGTGAACTATGATCACACTACTGTACTCCACCCTAAGTGACAGAGTGAGACCATGTCTCTAAAAGAAGGAAGAAATTTAAATGCCTTTGCTACCTTAACTGTAAAGAGATTCCTCAGGTCCTTTTTTTTTTTTTTTTTTTAATTTACAGTTTATGCTTTTCTTGTCTCTTACCTGATTAGGTACAAATCAAGACCTATCAGCTCCTACATTCCATTTTTCAGTATCCGAATCCAGTTGTTTCCTACCCATACATTTACTCTTTAGCATCCTCTCTTGTGGAAAAACTGCAGGAAATAGACAAGAGAAAACCTGAAAATACTACTGAGCTTCAGATCTTTCAAGAAGGCATAAAAGTCTTGGAAGCACTGGTTACTGTCGCTGAAGAGCAGCATCGTAAGTGTCAGCATACTCATTCATACTAACTCAGAATAATCTCTCCAGAATCAGAATCTCAGTGTTATTTAAATTGTAAAACATCCAGTTAGTGACATTTTTTCTTTATTTCATATTCATTGAAAGACAGGTATAAGCAGGCTCAGTGGCTCAGCCTGTAATCCCGCGCTTTGGGAGGCTAGGTGAGTGAATTGCCTGAGCCCGTGGGTTCGAGACCCGCCTGGGCAACTTGGCGAGACCTCATCTCTACAATAAATCAAAAAATTAGCCAGGCGTAGTAGCACGCGCCTGTAGTTCCAGCTCCTTGGAAGGCTGAGGCAGAAGGATTGCCCGGAGCCCAGCAGGTCGAGACTGCGGTGGCCAGGAGCGTGCCACTGCACTCCAGTCTGGGCGACAGAGTGAGACTCCAGTTCTGCAGGACACAGACACACACACACGTGTTACGTTAATCCCAAGTACTAATATTATTTAATATTAATTTAGGAGAAAAGGTCAGGAACAGTGGCTCAGGTCTATAATCCCAGGACTTTGGGAGGCCAGAGGCAGACGGATTACTTGAGGACAGGAGTTCAACCAGTCTGGGCAACATAGCAAGACCTGTCTTTCCAAAACAAAAACCAAAAATTTGCTGGGTGTAGTGGCCCGCCCCTGTAATTCTAGCCTCGGGAGGCTGAGGCAGGAGGATTATCTGAGCATAGCAATCTGAGTGAGCAATGATCACACCACTGCACTGCAGCCTGAATAACAGGCAAGACCCTCTCCCAAAAAAAAAAAAAAAGGAGGGGGGTGGGACTGGCAGTTGAGGGAAACTGCTAGGGGAGGGAGGGGCACACCTCATCAACAAGGGTACCTGCCTGATCAGTGTTTATATACCTAACCCTTAATTGTACCCATCTTTATAATAATGAATTAAAAAATAAAAAGGAGAAGAGAGAAGAATTGTTTTCCTCCTTAGTGGGAAAAAATGTGTACAACAGGTCAAGTGCATTTGCAGCCTTGTATAATGAATGTTTACATCCCTGAACTTACATCATCTGTTTACCTTCTAGGTGCCCAGCTGGTGGCCTGCCTTTTGCCCATCCTCATTTCCTTCCTTTTGGATGAAAATACTCTGGGATCAGCAACTTCCATAATGCGAAATTTACATGACTTTGCTTTGCAAAATCTCATGCAAATTGGACCTCAGTATTCATCAGTTTTTAAAAGTTTAATGGCTTCTTCTCCAGCCCTGAAAGCCCGCCTTGAGGCTGCTATTAAGGGCAATCAGGAAAGTATCAAAGTCAAGATACCAACATCTAAACATACTAAGAACCCTGGAAAGAATTCAAGCATCCAATTAAAGACAAATTTCCTCTGATGTTATTTTTTTGAAATAGTAAGCACCTTAATGTAATACTTGATCAGTTCCTTCTCTTTGGGGACAAAAGTGACATTTTAGATACAAGTGCACTTGGAGGTCTAGTTGATTGTTTTACCCTAAATAGCTGTGACTTTTCAAGGTGATGGCATACTTAACATTTTTTGTGGGGTTTGTTCCCCACTTAAGACAATGGGGCTGTTAGAATTCTTGCCAGGAAATTTAAGAAAGTGCTAAAGAGCTAAACTTACTAAACAATCCACTGCTTTAAAAATGAAATGGATTTCTTTTAGCAGTCCATACATACATGGTATACCTAATACTGTGACAGATATGATTTTAGTTTATCTGCACTTATTTTGTATCCTAATCGCTAATTTGAAATTCTGCCTTATTCAGTAATTGTATTAAGTTTTCTGTGATTTCTCAAACAAGATAAGTGATTGAAAAACTATTTGGGAAACTTGGTCTAGAATTATCCAGTATGTATAATGGTACAAATTAATTACATACAACCTTACAGTATGACATAAGATTTGGTATTTATTAATATCATGGCTTTTCACCATCTTTTGGTTTAATTTGTATTGCGTTCAGAAAATGGAAGTTTTAATCATTTAAAATACAATAGGGCATCTCTACTTCACTCTTTTTCAGATGGGTTTTTCTGTTACCTCTGTTCCTACCAATTTTGTTCATTTTCATTTGTGGCAAACATTTATATCAATGAATTTAAATAGGTTAATATCTATATTATATTTAGATCAAATATGGGTTTATATAAATGCCAAATTTAGTACAAATTTAGATCATCGATGAATACAAATATGTTTTTTTAACATGAAACATATTTTAATATAGAAAAAAATCTAATGATAAAGTCATATTGGTTGAAAAATATTTTTTAACTATGTTCATGATCATTGACTCTCCTTCTACTTCAGTGTTATACTATGTGAATCAAGTACTATGTCAGAACAAAACATTTCCCTGTTAAAAATTGCAAACTGAAGTGATAAAGGCATGTTCAGAATTGAGAAAACACTTTGAAGCTAAGAGCAATGTGATGTACTCTATTTTATTATGTTTGTATATAAATACTCTTGTAAATTGTTCAGAGTGAAAACATTTGAGAAATTCTAACACTACAACCAATTTTTCTAAATTACATAAATAAAGCTAATTTTCTTTATCATCTTTGTATTTTATTTAACCCACAAAAGATGGATGGCTGTGAGTCTCACAAATTCCAGATCATTCTTTATGCTCAGAAGAGCCCTTTCTTTGGAGCATTCTTTGTGCTAGTTTAGATTCTCGGTCTTCCTAAATACACTTTATGAACTGAGTGTATATTTCTTAGTGTTCCCTTTACCTAAAATGTCCTTTTCTTTTGTTCTGTCTGGCAGATTCCCATTCTTTTTAGACATGATTTAAATATCACTCCCCAGCCGCGCTGGTGGCTCAGCCTGTAATCCCAGTGCTTTGGGAGGCTGAGGTGAGTGGATTGCCTGAGCCCGTGGGTTCCAGACCCACCTGGGCAACTTGGCAAGACCTCATCTCTACAATAAATCAAAAATTAGCCGGGCGTGGTAGCACACGCCTGTAGTCCCAGCTGCTTGGAAGGCTGAGGCGGAAGGATCACCGGAGCCCAGCAGGTCGAGGCTGCGGTAGCCAGGAGCGGCCACTGCACTCCAGTCTGGGCAACAGAGTGAGACTCCAACTCAAAAAAATATATATATATATATATATCACTCCCCTTGGTAACTCTCCTTAATACTTCTTACCCTCCTCTTACACCAAACAAATTAAACTGCTTCCATGTGTATATTCCCATAGTCCTTAATAAATTCTGTGCATGACACATCACATTGCATTTTAGTATCAACTTTTCTGCCCTCAAAAGAAGAAATTTTGTCTTCTATAACTTGGCCTAAGGAACATCAACTAGGTGTTTAATAGCAGTTAAATTGGACTAGTACAGGGTAGGTTCAGACTCAGAAATATACTCTTTTTTGTCTAGGCAAATCTGGACTGGGTTGTTCTCAGGATGTAAGTTATTGACTTTTGGATTTTTGAACTTGTTTCATCTGTTTTCATTGTCTCATTTAGTTCTTTTTTTTTTTTAAGTTGGTGTTTCACGCCATCACCCAGACTGGAGTACAGTGGCATGCTCCTGGCCACCACAGCCTCTACCTACCGGCCTCCAGCGATCCTTCTGCCTCAGCCTTCCAAGTAGCCAGAACTTCAGGCACGTGCTACCACGCCATTTAGGGGTTTTTTTTTTGGTTTTTTTTGTTTTTGAGTTGGAGTCTGACTCTGTCGCCCAGGCTGGAGGGCAGTAGCATGCTCCCGGCCACTGCAGCCTCAACCTGCTGGGCTCCAGCGATCCTTCCGCCTCAGCCTTCCAAGTAGCTGGAACTATAGGCGCGTACTATCACGCCCAGCTAATGTTTTGATTTATGGTAAAGATAAGGTGTCTTGAACCTGCGGGCTCAGGCAATCCACTCACCTCAGCCTCCCAAAGCGCAGGATTACAGGCTGAGCCACTGAGCCTGGCTGCCATTTAGTACTTTCTTTTTTTTTTTGAGTTGGAGTCTCACTGTCGCCCAGACTGGAGTGCAAGGGCCGCTCCCGGCCACCATAGCCTCAACCTGCTGGGCTCCGGCGATCCTTCTGCCTCAGCCTTCCAAGTAGCTGGAATTA
>CAUYQG010037970.1:0-10771 GCA_963574415.1 Tarsius wallacei | reverse complement strand
GGTTTTTGAGGTATAGAATCATGTCGTCTGCAAAGAGGGATAACTTAACTTCCTCTTTTCCTATTTGGATACCCCTGATTTCCTTCTCTTGTCTGATTGCTGTAGCTAGGACTTCCAATACTATGTTGAACAGAAGAGGTGAGAGTGGATATCTTTGTCTTGTTCCAGTTTTCAGGGGAAACAGTTCCAATTTCTGTCTGTTTAGCAATATGTTGGCTATGGGTTTCTCATAGATGGCTCTTATTATTTTGAGGTATGTTCCATCTATATCTAGATGCTCAAGAGTTTTAATGAGTGTTATTTTAAGCTGTCAGGTTTGCGGTAATTTATTATGGCAGCAATAGAAAACCAAAACACCATATATTAATTATTTGTGTTAAAAACAGTAGAATATTTTCTTCAAATGAAATATTTTATCACCACAGAGTTCTTTTGGCTGAATCTGGGGGAAGATATGTGTGACTCCACTGAATATCCCTTTCAGGCAGCCCCTAAAATCCCTTGGATAGATCTGGTGTGGACGTCCTGCAAATGAACCTCACTGTGACTCTCAGCACTTACTGCAATGCTCTGTGCTCTGCTTTATTCTCCATCATTCATATATAGACTGTATACTCAGTGAGGTCAGGGACCATTTTTTCTTAATGTTCATTCTCCCAGAGCAAAACACAGTGTTGGCACAAGGTAGGCACTTAATAAATATCTTTACGAATAAATGCAAGGTGAGTTTGACTAATGTCTTTAGATGACAGTATTGACTTTGGGTAGAGGAGAGCTGAGGCATGGCAGGGAACAAGGTAGAGGAAAGAAACAATTTCAAGGACAAGGGAATGTAGCTTTTAATGCTCGTATAATTATTGTTGGTTTGGAAAAATTTCCTTGATATATCTCTCCCATCCACACCACTGACAGTATCAATTTTGGGAAGTCGACTGACTATTGCATAAGTGTCTTGTGAAACATCACACATCATAGCTCACATTCCCAAAAAAGTTGAATAAATATGTTTGTGTGTCACTTAACCCCCCCCACCCCCAGACATCCCCCAAGGACAATCCTCCTGACTTTCCTGCTGCTGAAATCAGAATTGGTGTTTGGTAATCTCAAGATAACTGTGTTCTCCCTGTGGGAATGAACTGCCCCATGGCTGATGCCCCCTATGAGGAGAGGAACTGGGAGGTAAACTGGGTGCTGCCTGGTGGAGCGCGGGCACTCAGACAATCCAGGGACCTCAGTGCAAGCCCCACGATCTTGGAGATGGCCTGTGAGTCTGCAGCAAGAGCAGCTACACCCCAAAGACAAGCCATGGGCAGAGAGTGTGAAGATGTCACCCAGGAAGACAAGCCATGGAGCTTCAAGTAACTGGGATGAACCTAAACACAGACACACCCAACTGATTTTTATGAAGGCTGACTCTGAAAACCAATTAAATAAATGCCAGCCCATTCTCTATTCCCAAGGAAATTCTTGCTATTTTGGTCACTGTAATTGAGAATAAAAATAATTTCTGCCATGCCTGAAAAACAGCCATGAGCTACTCTATTTTAAATGATGTAGAAAAACACCGGGTGAATGTGAAAACTGGCCTTCGAGGAATGGCAACCGGTGGGATCTGCTTTCTCTGGTTGTGCTGTGTAGTTTGTGATTTCTTGTTAGTGAAGTAGACCACTACATGCTTTCAGAGTTTTTGCTGCCCCCTGGTACTAGGGCAGAAAGCTATTATCAGGAGTGCATTTTATGACTTCAATCTAGGTTGTGAATTTGGGTCAGCCATTTTGCTGTTCAAGGTCTCAACTTTTTGCTCTGAAAATAACAGAACAAGCCGAAGGGGAGATGAGAGGTGGAGAGACTTGAAAGTGGTTGCTTTTTAAACTAGTTTCTGAATTTTACTTATTTGATCTTTTGATGATTTTGTCTACTTTCCGTGAACTCTAAATTTTATGCTGAGTTTGGCAAGAAATATGACTTCTATATATGTGGGGTTTTGTGGGGCTTCAATCTTAAACAATGTTGAAAGCCCTCTTTAAGAAAAGGAATACAAAAATATTTATTTGGGCAAGTTGTACAGAAATATATAACCCCACAAACAATCACCCTCTCCTAGAGCCCATGAAAGGTTTGTACAGAATCTTATGCTTCATTACTTTCAGGTAAATTTACCTCTGCATTTATAAAAGATAGGAATCACTTTGATTCCCAGAGGAAAAAAAAAAAAAGTCAAGCACCACAGACTGTGTTAGTCAAAACAGATCTAAAATTAAGCCATTCTACAGATGAACAGAGGAGGAAACTGAGGTTCGGAGAGACTCAACAGCACCCGGTATTACAAATATAATAAATATTAGAATCTTCTTTATTTAAGTGCAGTTTTTCAGACTGGTATTTTTGTGCTATTAATATTACTCAGGTTAGCTTGTAGAACTAGACAAAGCAACAGGGAAAGCCTACAAGAAGGATATATCCAGGTGACTCCACACCCAATAGCATCTCTGGGAGAGGAAGACTTTGAGATCTTGCATCATCTGATCCTCTCACTCTGTCCTATTTTCAGAGGCTTACAAGATGTAACTACACACCTCTTATTTTTAAAAGTCAAGTACAAAAGGACATTTCTATTCAAATGAAGGTTATCCTCTTGCTCCCTTCAAAGAAGTTTCTTATTCCAAATTGCTTCTACCTCTGAGGTCATTTTTAGAAACTTCTTTTGGGGCCAAATTTTGTCACTCAAGAAAGTCAGTACCTTGGGTAATTTTTTTTTTGTCTTTCTCCCTCCTTCCCTCCCTCTCTTCCTTTTAACCCTCCCCCCCCCAAATATTATCTAATTTATTTGACGGGTTTGGTATTGAATGATTTTTGGATATTTCTCACATTCAAGCCCATGATTAATGGTTTAAAATTTGGTGTCATGAAAATATAAAAAATAATTTGATAGAGATTCAGAAGAGGACTAAAGTTTTCACCTAAAACCTATGGGAGGAAGTTAAACAATTTCTCTTAAGTCCAAGGTAGGTAGGGCTTATGTCTTCTTATATTAAAAAGACCTATGCAAGATGAAAGGCTATAAGTATGAAAGACTATAAGTATCTACCATATGCCAGACACTGTGCTAGATGGTTTCATGTACAGGATTGCATTTATTCCTCTGACCTTAGAGAAACGGAGGCACTGAGAAGTTAGAAAACTTTCAGTGCTAGAGCTGAGATTTGAACCCAGCCTGCTGATTCCCAAATTAATGCTCTTTCCTCTAGCCACCAGGCTTTACCTATGTAGTCATCTGCATGAATGTCTGTATTAAATTCATGGAGGGTCTGCCAGGCCCTCTGTGCTCCCAGTCAGGGATGTGAGATCACAAAATCAACCGTAGAAATGTGCAGGCCGAGGTCACCTGGAAGCCCTTAGGGAGAACCCATGAGCCAGCAGTTGCCCAAGGGTAGCTCTAGAGAAAGAGGTGAGGCCCTTGCTGGTTCTTTTTCTTTTTCCTGCCACAGAATAGTTTGTACTTCTAGAATCTGTTTCTTCCTTTCTTCTCTAATTCCCTCTCAGGTTTGGTTCTTACAGTTGTGCATATCCCTTCCATCCCTACCAATCTCTTACTCTACAATAATTTCGTATTAACATCACTAGACATTGCTTTGCCCTTCATTTTGACATTGGCTGTACTCCAGTTTCTATCCTCTGTACTGCTACTATTATTTATTTCACTGGAATAAGAAATATAAGCAACTCCCTATGGTATATATGACAGGAGCCTTCCTTCAACAACCATCTTACACTGAAGTGTGGTGATGCTGAAATTCAGAGAAAGGTGTCTGGAGATCGGCATCATATTATTCATAGAGACAAAATAAACCCCAGGCATTTAGGTCAATTTATCTTGAGGTCTAGGCCCTGGACTTTCTGTATATATATATTTTATAGTATCACCCACATTATTTATCCTGGAGTGACCCATAGGCTTAAGTAAAGGTCTTTGGGAAGACAGCATCTCTCTAACATCTATCAACCATCAACAGGTAAGAGCACATGGGTTTCATACTCAGGTAGACTTGAGTTTGAAGAAATTAGGTCCATCACCAATTGGCTGTGACATAGAGCAAACGATTTAACTTTTTCCAGTCTCAGATTCCGCATCTGAAGAATGGGATAATAGCTATCTTGTAAGACCTTGTTAAAGGCATAGGTTTTGAAGTTCGATGAAAGTTTGACTCCTCCTCTGCTATTGATTCACTAAATGGTAATAGGCAAGTTGGCTTCTCTAGCCTAGTTTCCCGTCTGGTAAAATGGGAGATAATAATACTTATTTATAGGATTGTTAGGAGGATTTAATTAAGTAACATATTTAAAGCTCTTAGTCCGGAATATGGCACAAAGCGAGCCCTTAATAAATGGCAACTATTCTCAGAATTAATGAGACGGTGAATAAAAAGTGCCTGGCGCAATGGCAAGTCCATGGTTGAGTTTCCATAAATGCTAATTCCCTTTCTTCCCTCCCAGGCAGCAAAGTAAATTGGATCCTTAGTGATTGCCTCCCCCTTTAAGCTAATGTGCATAAGATGAACACTCCTCCCTTGCCCACCATTCTGCATCTGGTGATACTTCTTACAGGGACGCATATGCCATGAGCACTGGCCCTGTGCTCAGAAAGATTAGGAAGCTGCTTGCATCCTATAATTTCAGAAGCACTGCAAGCTCTGTTTGCCTTAAATGCCTAGCCTTCAGTAGACTGCTTAGAGTGGGAATAGTGATTTTTCAGAGGCTTTGTGGGTTTGAGTGGGGGGGTTTATGACATTATTGCTAGAAAGTTTTTGTTAAAGCACAGTTGTCTTATCTGAGTAGGACAACACATCCCTTGTTTTTATATTTTTATTTTTAAATACATATTTTTTATTTTAAAATTGTGGGGTACAGTTAAGGGTTAGGTATACAAATATGCATTGTGCAGGTACCCTTGTTGATGAGGTGTGCTCCCCTCCTCTGTCCCCAGACAGATATTGACTACCGATAATCCCACCTCCCTTCCCCTCCCTGCCCCCCCCCATAGTTTCCTGCCACTGTCAATCCTTTTCTTATAGTGTTACAATAGTCTGACAAAGGCCTAACATCTAGGATCTACAAGGAACTCAAACGTGCTGAAAAGTAAAACAACAACCCCATTACAAAGTGGGCAAAAGAGACACACAGACACTTCTCAGAAGAAGACATAGGAGGGGCCAACAGATACATAAAGAAATGTTCAACCTCACTAGTCATTAAGGAGAAGCAAATTAAAACTACACTCAGATACCACCTAACTCAGTCAGAATGGCCATTATCAATAACTCAAAAAATAACAGATGCTGGAGAGGATGTGGTGAAAAGGGAACACTTCTACACTATTGGTGGGAGTGTAAACTAGTGCAACCTCTGTGGAAAGCAGTGTGGTGATTCCTAAAAGCTCTAAAAATCGACCTTCCATATGACCCCGCAATCCCCCTACTGGGAATATACCCTGAAGAACTCTAATCACTCTATAAAAAAGATACTTGCGCACGTATGTTTATTGCAGCATTGTTCACAATATCAAGATCATGGAACCAGCCATGCTATCCATCAAAAGAGGACTAGATTTTTAAAATGTGGTAAATATACACAATGGAATATTACACAGCCATGAAAAGGAATAAAATCATGAATTTCGCAGCAACCTGGATGGAATTGGAGTTTATAATACTGAGTGATCTCTCACAGAAACAAAGATCTGAGTATCACATGTTCTCACTCATAAGTGGACCTTGAACAACTATCATAATACTGTAAGAAAAGGATTGACAGTGGTGGGAAACTATGGGGCGGGGGACAGGGAGAGGAAGGGAGGAAGGTGGCACACCTCATCAACAAAGGTACCTGCACAATGCATATCTGTATACCTAACCCTTAACTGTACCTCACAATTTTAAAATAAAAAATATGTTAAAAGAAAGAAAACCAATTTATTTGATAATTCACTGACCTATAACTCATACTTTTCAAGTTTATTTGATATATAATAATTTAGTTGTGGTCCAATTTGAGGCTTTTTTGCATTTTAGGTGTTTTTTTTTTTTTTTTTCTATTTTGTCTCCTGTTGATTTCAGGAACTTCATGGTGAATTCATATCAGGAATACTGCTTCCTAATGTCCTGCCATTAATGTGAAAGTAAGAACCTGAGAATAAGCATGCCAATCTTGAAAGAGGAACACATACTTAGGGCACGGACAATGATCACTTTTACTACAATACGAAACATAAAAGCTTGCAAGTCCGCATGAGGTACTTCGCCCTTATCTTCACAATTATTCCACACAGTGAAATAAATTCCAAGTGGTTTAAGAGTGCTGCAGACAAAAAGTACACCACAGGATCCAAAGAAAAATTATAAGTCATAATTCTGTATTTACAAACAGAGAAAAGATGTCTTATTTGCAGCAAAAATAGTAAGAATCCTTGGAATTGTGTCTCGTTTTTTTAATTTACAAGGAAGATAATAACGTTCTATTTCCCAAAGAGGTAGTGGGTGTTTTTTATGTAAAATTTTATGTAATGTTTAGCCACCTGCAACAACTACTGAAACATCTCAGTGCTCATAAATCTGAGAGAGACTTCACGGGTCATGAGATTTCTAGCAAGCCTGTCTTCTAGGCTAAAAGAGATAATATAGGGAATGCGTGTTAGAATATACTTGAAAGTACATATTTAAACTGCATGGCATTTTTAAAGATCATAAATTCTAGGAACTAATTATTCTTTGCAAGCACTTTAATCAATTTTATAGGTTCTGATAAAAGATCATGTTAAAACTTAATAAGATCATTATGCTAATTTAACCATTGTGGAAACTGAGGCACAGAAAAACTGCTGTGTTTTATATATATGTATATCTACATATATATATATATGTATATCTCTAAACACTGTGGCCAGGTTGGAATATAAATCTCAGCTACTGTAGCTTGACTTAGTGAGTCACTCAACATCTCAGTTCAACCATGGTGAATCACAAGGAAGCAACACGTGCCTAGAATCTTTAACATGGCAAAAAATAAGTTCAGCTCTAAATTATTATGCATTATATTATATGTATCATATATAATTATAGCACAAAAAATCTCCTTATGCATCAAATAACTCTTTCAGAATGTCGGTTCAATGAATTACATGTAAATGAATCAAAAACACATGGGTAAAGTTTATCTTGAAATATAGAACTTGACCAAATGTGTTTTGGGTTTTCACCCTCCCCAAATATCTGAAAGATACTGTCAACCCTTGGCTAGTCTCAAGTCCCCACTATGACCCTTCACAAGCGTTTCCTATCATTGCCAGCATTCAGTCTCTCACTTCTGTTTATTGCTAACATTCCTTAGTGGTTTGTGGGCACGCATTGAATGCATATGGCATTTAGCAAAATTTATTAAATATGTATCAAAATTGAGTAAAGTGAACATGGAATACATAATGCATTAAATGTATGCTTTCATATGTACAGCTAAAATTTTTTGTTTGCAAAAGACAATTGTAGAAACAATATGTTTTCAGTACATTTTTAAAATTATCAATTATAGTTGAATATTTCAGAAGGTTATGAAGTAAAAATTAATATATACTTTGGTTCTTCAGAAGTAACCATTACTAAATTTATTTATATACTAAATAGTCTATGTATATGCATTCCCACATATGTGGATATTTGCATGTGTGCTACACACATTTTAAAAATCATTTTTCCCAAAGATAGGGGAGCATCATATATATTTTACTTTGACTTAATTTGCTCACTTAAAAGTGTGTCACATTTTTTATATTATGACCATGTATGGAATTTTATTCCAGTTTTTAAATGACTGCAGGTTAGTGATTACCATGTAGGTTGTTTCCAGTTTTTTCTCTTTTTCTATTATATTAAATAATGATCCAGATTGCTGTTTTGCCTGAAGTGTTTTCTCATAGAAAAGCAGTTTATTGAAATTTGAAGACAAGCCCAATATATGGTAGCCACACAAAACAGAATTTTTTTTAAAGGTACATATTCATTTGAAAAGAAGACAATCTCTGGGCAGAAGGTTGGGTTTATACTAACACTTTTAGATATGTTATGTGATCCATTTCAGAAATGATAATCTGGCCTGAAAACCTTTTTCCTCAATTATGGCAGAAGCTGGCATTCTTTTGCAGTAAAGTCAGCAAATGGGAGAGATCCTGAGAGCCAATCTCTTGGGAATGTGAATTTGGGATTATGTCACCACTTAGCAGAATAACAACACTGATGGGTTGAAATGAATCCCTCTCCTGACAGACTGAACTTTTTAGCCCCTCCGTATCAGCCATCTCCCTGTTGTTGGTATACGGTTTCAGTAAAGTAAGAGCAAGTCCAAGTTCAGAAAAAGACCAGACCACAACAACAACAAAAACTTGATAATGAATAATACCAATTCGTATTTGGCTCCTTTTATCAACTAGTGGTGTAAAGTAGCTTTCCTCACTTAATTTCTCAGTGAAAGGTTTATACATTTGATAAATAGTGACAGAGAAATAACCCAGGAATCTTTATTTCTTCCTGTAATCTGGGGAAATACATGGAAGCAAAAGCATGCAAAATAGTATGCTATGTGCTTTGAGAACAGAGGAATGAAAGAAATGTTGATATTTACCTTCTTACTTTAATAATGATATAAGTAATCTCAATGCCTATGCTGCAAATTAACAAAGGGGGAAACTTCCTTTGTCTCTGCTATTAAATATTTTAATTAAGAGAATCTCATGATAGAATTGAGGTTCTCTTAGAGTTTCATTGTGTTTTAAATGTGAAAAATTCTAGAATCATTAATAAGGTCTGAAAATGGCTACTTGAATAGCTGTTTAGCATTCACTTATTGTATATCAATTGCAATATCACATTTTTATACATATTTAGTCACTCCCTAGAAAGTTTTTTTAAAAAAATTATTAGTTCTACTTGTGGATCACAGTATGCGCCCATATAACAATGTGCTAAAATTTTAAACAATTCAAAATTACTTAACTATTCTCAGAAAAGGCAAATAATCCTGTCTTTATGGTGAATTGTTCATATTGGTGTCAAGTCTTCTGTCAGTTCATAATTTGGTAATCAATGGTCTGGAGAAAAAAATTAGTCCCACATTTTAATTGCAGAATCATGATTTGGGGTTTCTTGCCATTGGGCACTATTATTTAACATGAACACAACAAAACAAATCAGTTGTATTTTTCATGATAATTCAGATTCAGTTACACCATATGTATGCCATTAGTCACTAGGAGCCAATGATTCTATTTTTAGACACTGTCTCTTTTCTGTCCCTTCTTTTTTTTAATTGTCATTTAGTCAAATTGATCTCAACACCCCATATTGGCCAATTGCAAAGGTTTCCTTGGTTTTATTTTCATCACTTCCAAGAATACTGCTAATAAATCATTTTTAGATAATCTTTTCAAGACACAATTTTATCAAGTAATCTGCATGCTTTAATAAATCTTAAAACGGCTTATCAAATAAATTACAATTTTTATAATTTCAGAAATTACCTTGAGCCTGTTCTATCTATCACATAACATTTATTGCTGTGCTCTTATAAAAATACTGAGCTCAACATGTTAATTGGATCTTGGATGTGCAGCTCTCTATTGTAACTTTAAGACAGTTCTTACTGTTGATCAGGCTTTAAATATTTGGTATTACTTATCCATACTTATTCTATTCTGTCTAATCAATTTCCCATGTTCTCAACAGTACAAGAGTTTTTGAGTCGCTAACTTTTTACTTGCAATATCAAAATTTTATACATATTTAGTCACTCCTAGAAAGTTTTTTAAAAAAATTATTAATTCTACCTGTGGATCACAGTATGCCCCTTGACTGTGTTTATTTTGCAAAGAAATGAGTCAGTATCTTACTGCAGCTCATGGAACTTCCAAAGTGTTTAACTTAAGTCTAAGTAGTTTCCACACATGAGGGATCTCACTCGAAGTCAGGACCTTTTTTAATAATGCAAGTATCTGTTGTCCTCTTTGGATACTGGCCCTCCAATTAAAGAAGAAACGTAAGGGATTTAATATGTATTTTATAGGCAGAAATCAAATATTTAACCCAAGCTTGTTTCATCTTGGTTTTTTCTGTTTGTGTCTCTTTGTCCTTCTCATTATAAGTAGTGGTTTTATGTTTTTCTTATTAAGTACCTTCCGGGCAGAAATTCTCTAAACACTAGTTCGACCTTGCAGAGTTGATATATTTAAATGTCTAATATTTATGAATTTAATTTAATCACACCTTTCATGACCTACTCACAAAACTGCAATTCACCTTAGAGGAAGTTAATCTAATACCTCTCTATGCTTGTGAGACAAACATATAGCATAAATTATATGATCTGTCTACCCAGGTAGCAGAGATTTTTAAAATCCATACTCTGCTTTGCATAGAAATAATATTAGAAAAATGATTCAATTTTTCCTAGTTAAATCACAAGATTCAGAGAGGGCAAATTCTCAAATTTATAAAAGAACAATTAGGTTTTATGCTAAGATCTCAAATTACTTAAGTTTATATTGAAGTTTGTTTTGAATAAATATATATTTGACTAATTTCTTTCTTTCTTTTTTTTTTTTTTGAGTTGGAGTCTCACTCTGTCGCCCAGACTGGAGTGCAGTGGCCGCTCCCGGCCACTGCAGCCTTGACCTGCTGGGCTCCGGTGATCCTTCCGCCTCAGTCTTCCAAGTAGCTGGAACTACAGGCGC
>CAUYQG010037969.1:0-11847 GCA_963574415.1 Tarsius wallacei | reverse complement strand
TCGGTGGCTCAGCCTGTAATCCCGCGCCTTGGGAGGCTGAGGTGAGTGGATTGCCTGAGCCCGCGGGTTCGAGACCCGCCTGGGCAACTTGGCGAGACCTCATCTCTATAATAAATCAAAAAATTAGCCGGGCGTGGTAGCGCGTTCCTGTAATTCCGGCTACTAGGATGGCTGAGGCGGAAGAATCGCCAGAGCCCAGCAGGTCGAGGCTGCGGTGGCCGGGAGTGGCCACTGAACTCCAGTCTGGGTGACAGAGTGAGACTCCAACTCAAAAAAAAAAAAGTAGAGATAACCTCACAGGTTGAACAGGTCTTATTAAATCCCAACAAGCCAAAGACAAATTTCAGATTCACTGGATTCAGGAATCAAATTCCAGATTCAGGCCTATACTATGTCCTGAACAATGTAGCATACAATAAATATTTGTTGAAGGGTTGAATCTTCTCTGGCACAAAATGGACATACTGAAGACATTGTTACTCTAACATTTTCTACTTTCCATAATGCTATACTGCAAATCATTATAGTATCAAAATAATCAGGGACTGCAAAGCTTTACCATAAATTACATGACCAAAAGTTACAAGTTACCATTGTGTTAGGCTCTACAGCCAGGGGGAAAAAAAAGAAAGAAAAAGACTACTTTTTTTAGATGCGTTTGTTCTGTATGCAATAAAAAGACACTCTTGGTACACAAAGCATACAAGTACAAAAGTTCAGACTAAAATATTCCCTAATATTAAGGAGTATTTTTCGAAATACGACTTATACTTGCTGAATGCCAATCTACCAAAATAAGCAAGGACGACTTTATTTCAGCAAAACTCAGAATACTGTTTCTTCAACATCTTTAGAAAGCAGCTTGACGCATCACATTCTTCCATCTGCTTTGTACTATATCTTCATACCCAAGTGAAAACCAAACCCTTCTCACATAATGGCCAAAATTTCATTAATCACAAGAAAATATACAGCAGAGAAGCAGAATAATATGAATAACAGAGGCAGACAAAAACTACAGATGCAACACTTGGTAATGACCTTTAAAAAGGTAACAGGAGTGTATGTTGAGACAGAAAATCTATACAATATGCACAGGAATCACATGAAAAAATTCCATTCCCACTTACCCGATGAGCTCTCAGTAAACACTGTCAATGTCTGTCCTCCAACACTTTGCAAGACAAATGGATGTTCTCTAGGAGCGCTAACTGAAGCTGGTTTTCCACCAATATCATGAATATTTGCAAGATCCTCATTCAAAGTAAACGACACCTAATGGACACATTAACCAGAGCTTATTACAATAGACTTTTGTATTCAAAGTAACTTCTGGAAAGAAATTTTGGTTATAAATCTAATTTTTTAAAATGTGAGTGTTTCTAGTCACTTGATTAAAAATTTTAACTTTATTTAAAAATTCTTAATACTTATTCATAATGTAAGAGGGTATAGTGGTGCATGCTTATAATCCCAGCTACAATAGTCTCAAAGGCTGAGGCAGAAGGATCACTTGAGCCCAGGAGTTCAAGGCTATAGTGTACTATTATCATGCCTGTGATTGTGATAGCCATTGCACTCCAACCTAAGCATTGCAAGACTCTATGTCTGAGAGAGGCAGAGAGAGAGAAAGAGAGAGACAGACAGAGAGAGAGAGAGAGAGAGAGAGAGAGAGAGAATCTATTCCCATTTGTCAGAATAATAGGGTTAACCTACCATTATAAACAAAGAGAGCTTTTGGCCTGGGCACAGTGGCTCACTCTTCTAATCCTAGTACTTTGGGAGGTCAAGGGAAGAAGTAAACTATTTATTCTGAAAAACTTAAACACTCCCATAAACAGAGGATTTATTTATTTTTTAGGTCTTGATGACTACTGTATGAGTACATGTACTTTTTTTTTAACCATTTTAATAAATACAACTAAATATTTACAAGGACAGCTTAAGAGTAAGGTTTAGAATACAAAGCCATAGTAGGTATTTTTTCAAAATGATTTTTATTTTCTACCAGATCTATCCAAAAGAACACCAAATTCTTCATTAAAGAGATTTATTGGCCAAGCATTGTGGCTCATGCCTATAACCCTAGCACTGTGGGAGGCCTAGGCAGGAGGATTACTTGGTGACAATATAGCAAGACCTTGTCTTTACAAAAAAAAATCACTAGATGTGGTGGTATGTGCCTATAGTTCCCTGCTACTTGGGAGGCTGAGTTGGAAGGATCACCTGAGGTCAGGAGGTCGAGGCTGCAATGAGCCAAGATCATGCAACTGCATTCCAGCCTGGGCAACAGAGTGAGACTACAACTCAAAAAGAAATAGCGCTTTATAAGCCTAAAATTACTGAGTTCCCAACTATGTAAATCATGAAGTACTTAGAAATATGTCTTTACTATTTGATAGGTACCATAAATTATGAAACTGGACCCAATGGGTAAAAATCTAAAGTTCTCAAAAATCCAAATCAAATGCCTTTGCCACACTGAAGTAATACTAAAGAAAGTATTACTAAAGTATTACTGAAGTCATATTCACTTTCATGGTACTGAGAGAGGGAATATTTAGGTCAAAAAAGTAAAACACTGAGAATGAACAACTAGAAAAGAGTCCATTCATTCACACAAGGGGGCATTTATACTTTATGTGTTCCTGACCATCAGCCACTCATTTGATGTGGAGTTTCCCAAAATGTCGACAACACCTTCTTTTCACTATTACTAATGAAAAGTAAGCTAATCTCATGTTTTAACTAAAATTTTCATAAACAATCTTACCTCAGTCCTTCCTTGATTCCTAAAAGAGAGGAAAGGAAATATTTACAATTAGAACCCATGTTGTTTTCAAAATGAGTTAAGAACTAAAAGAAATAATGCTACCTCATATTTACACAAAATATCACATTTACAGAAATTAACTAGTATTTACCCTTGGCTCTCCTTAACTGCCCTATTTGCAATCCTATGAGAAAAAGAGACTCATATTAACCATACATAATTACTTTAGATATTATGAGTCTGTGTCATTTAACAGTACTATACCCTGTCCTAATTATATTCTGTCCAAATAATGATCTTATTACAATTCCTGTCTTTATTTCTGAGCATTTATAGCATTCAGTAGCCTGTGAATACCATATCTATACAGTACTGCAGCAAATTTTACTATTCATTTTGTCTAGCTGAAGAGTTTTCATTTACCTAACAAAATCTTAAAGATCAAGTTATTAAATTTTACAAATTTTAAAAATTATAAGCAATTTTCTTTATAAAAACAATCTATGCCCATTATATAAATATTTTTAATTAGACAAGCAAACATGTTTTAAAATAGTCATAATTACACTGTTAACATCTTGGGACACTAAATATCCTTCCACACTATTTTCTATATGCTATATTTGAATGACATTTTAAAATATTTTTGAAAAATTTTTTACAAATACAGAATCAACGTACACCCTATATAATAGCCTAATTTTTAAAAAATGTATATTAAATACCTCCTACATGTCTAAAGTCCCTGTCCCAGCTAGCAGAAGACATAAAAGGTATATCCATAACTATAAAACGAGATAAACTGTAACGTTCAATCAAGAAAGCCACAATGTGCCAGGATCAAATAAAAGGACACCATTTTTTCCACATTAAGAGTTAAAGAAGCCGGCTCAGTGGCTCAGCCTGTAATCCTGCGCTTTGGGAGGCTAAGGTGAGTGGATTGCCTGAGCCCGCGGGTTCGAGACCCGCCTGGGCAAGTTGGCAAGACCTCATCTCCACAATAAATCAAAAATTAGCCGGGCATGGTAGCGCTCGCCTATAGTTCCAGCCACTTGGAAGGCTGAGGCGGAAGGATTGCCGGAGCCCAGCAGGTCGAGGCTGTGGTGGCTGGGAGCGTGCCACTGCACTCCAGTCTGGGTGACAGAGTGAGACTCCAACTCAAAAAAAAAAAAAAAAGAGTTAAAGAATGGTTCAACAAAGAGGCAGCTCTGAGCTGAGCCTTGAAGACTACTAAGATTACAATGAGCTAAGGTGGGAAAATACCACATCAGACATGAATAGCTGAGCAAAGCCACAGAAGGGTCTAATCACACATAAGTGACCAAATATGGCTGGAAGGAAGAAAGCAAAATAAGGAATAGTGGGAGGTGAACTATAGGGAAGAGCTAGGGCTAACCATGGAAGATCCCAACTATCACAGTACAAAGTACTGACTTTATTCTTTGGGCACTGGAGAGCCACTGGAGAGCTTTGAACAAAAGAATAACAAGTACAAAGATATGCTCTAGGAAATCTGAACCAGAAAATATAAGGAGAATGGACTGACAGACTAGACCAGTGAGAAAGTCACTGTTTCTCCATAACACCCATTTTAGTTCCAATCTGCCTCAGTCACTCACTTACTCATTCTATCATCAGATTTAGAGTCTACTAAACAACCACTATACAATGTGCTAGGTGCATGGAACAGTATGAATGTGGGTCCTCATCCTCAAGGAGGTCCTAGTTTAATGAAAATAGACAGGTCTGATCCATTAACAGCTACAAATAAGACAGTTGTATCTTCCCATAAGGATAAAAACTTTACAGCAGAAGTACATGCCATAAATTTACCCATCATGGAAATACAGACTAAAAAACTAGGAAAAGATTAATTGAGTCAGGGATGAGGTCAATAACACAGGGAAATTCCAGGTTAAGGGGATAGCCCAGGTAAAAAGAGAAAGTATCTACATATTCTTTTTGACATGGCAGCCTGTAGTCGAGTGGTAGAGTCTCTTAGGCCAGACTAAGGAGTCCAGATTCTTAAACAGATTTGTTTACTGTAGGATTTCTCAGTCTTTCATATATTAAAATGCAATGTCAACCTCTTTTCTGTTGAGGAAGTATCTAAAAAAGAGGTGAGAACATTTTAAGATTTCACAGAAAAATATGAATTTCCAGCTTCTCTTACAAGAACTGAAGATTTGGCCCCCAATTCAGCATGACAGTAATCCTCTCCACATGCTTTTGGGGCAGGTACTAAATTCACCACAGTCCCTTCCCTATCACTCCAGAAGTTAGCTTCTAGAGGCATTTAATTTAGCTACCTCTAAGACCGAGGTGCTGTAAACAAGCACCGGAAAAGAGGCAGAAGACATTTCCATAATATCCACTGAATTCAACCGAGGCTAACACAACACCCACATAAAAAGTAATGAAGGCTTGAACCAGGTAGTGGTAGGACGCAAGTAAGAAGTACACAGCAGGGTCATGAAACTGTTAGAGAGGAGAGGAGAGGAAATTACTGGAAGCAGGCAGTATTTTTTAAAAAGATACATTAAAGATTGCATTGACATTTCCAGTCTTAGTAAACAGAAAATCAGCCAGATGCAATTAGGGAACACAGGAGGAGAGGACAACTTCACTTTCATACATATGTAATTATAAGAGCATCTTAACTAGAATGATACGAGATTGATGAGCTCTGGATGAGTTAATATTACCAGGAAAAAAGCTAATCCTTGAAGACTTAAAACTGATTTTAAAAGGCTGACATACCCTTGCCTTGGTATGTGAATGTATGAAGTATATACAACCTTTGAAGCTCTATATTATAACCATAATATACCTTCTGCATGATGACCTGTGGTCAACGTTATAAACACTAGTTATTGCACAACACAGTAATACCCTCAGAAATGAATGAAGTAAACCCCTGCCATCTTTCACTGAACTCCTTACAATCCTGTGCATTTTCTCCCTTGCTCCTCGGAGTCCATCTCTCAACACCCACAGCTACTTCTTGACACTCCCCTCATCCCACTTGCCTTGTAGATTTTTATTAATCATGTCTTTCTTTTTTCTTATACTTTTTAAATACTTCTTGGATTTGACACTAATAGGCCTGCCTTTTCACTATCACTTATAGCCAATAAAGCACCGCCTTTTCCAGGTTAAGAAAACCAACCAAAAAATATCAAGTCTACACCTGTACTTGAGGGTTTCTGTTGTTTGTGTTTTGTTTTTCATTCCTATTCATACTCCCTCTACCTGAATAACTGAGCTCAAAAACCATCAGGTGAGGTCAAGCAAGGTGGGTATCCGCAGAGTGAGTTGGGAAGGATGTCAAAGTCCGAATGAGGTTAAAAGGTTATCCCTGGGTAGAAGGGCAGCGAGGGGCAAGGAGTCCAAACCCAGTCAAATATAAAAAAGTAGCTCAGCAAAAAGTGTGTTGGAGCCTAGCAAGTGAAGGCATCCACACAGGAGGACAATCTGAGCAGGAAATGGGCTGCTCTCCCCTTGGTGGGATAAGGAGGAATCCCTATGGAAGACAGGAAGTGCTTCAGACAGGGAATGGAAACCCAAACAGGATAAGGAGGGTATCCCCATGGAGGACAGCAAAGGTGGCAGCACAATAAGGGGAGCAATTGCCCAAGTAGAGTGAGTAAGGTATTCAAACATGGGGTGGGGAAAGGAATGAACAAATAAGAACAGAAGGCTGGACCAGGCAAAATTTTTTTGTTAAGTTGGCTGGGCAATGTGGCACACACCATAGTTCCAGCTACTCAGGAGGCCGAGGAAGAAAGATTGCCTGAGCCCAGGAGGTCAAGGCTGCAGTGAGCCGTGATCATGCCACTGAACTCCAGCCGGTGTGATAGACTGAGACTCTAACTCAAATAAATAAATACACACATACATGAATACATACATACATACATACATAGGCTGAACAAATAAGTAAATATATTAAGGACAACAGGAACCAGGTTTCCCACTTTTGTAAAAGAGGGAATATGAAAAGGGAGAAAACTAGAACATACTATGTGGTATTGAACT
This sequence comes from Tarsius wallacei, assembly GCA_963574415.1. Taxonomy (NCBI): domain Eukaryota; kingdom Metazoa; phylum Chordata; class Mammalia; order Primates; family Tarsiidae; genus Tarsius; species Tarsius wallacei. Next base: position 5,036 of record CAUYQG010037969.1, on the reverse strand, counting down.
TGAACTGCACACTGGTGTGAATTCATAATTTTCAATACACGTAAACAATTAACTATAGCTGGGCACAATGGCTCATGCCTGTAATCCCAACACTTCGGGAGGCTGAGGCAGGAGGATCACTTGAGGCCAGGAGTTTGAGACCAGCCTGGGCAATGTAGTGACATCTTGCCTCTACAAAAAAATAAAAAAACAGATGGGTGTGGTGGCACATGCCTATAGTCCCAGCTACTTGAGAGGCTGAGGTAGAAGAATCAACGGAATCCAGAAAGTTGAGGCTACTGTGAGCCTTGATCATGACACCACACGCTAGCCTGGGTGACAAGAGTGAGACTCTGACTCAAATATAACAAATAAATAAATGTAGATGTAGAGAAGTGTGTATATGTATGTACATATACTTCCTAACTCTGTTCACTGAGAAGGCCTAGAAGCAGCAGTGAGTACTTGGGGTATCCAGCTCTTAGTTTTTAAATATCATTCTTCCTTAAAAGGAACCAGGGAGAAAGGGCTGACTCCAGGGCTCAGGCAGAAATGTACAAGGTGTGTTGAAAACATCTCTATATGTCACAAAGCAAGCAGCAGTGCCCAAAGAATGATGAGAACATTGTCAACGGGATATGAATATTTTAGTATTAATTTATCCATGTTTATTAATCTTTTGCATTGCTCACTTATTATTTCCATGGAATAAATCCTAGAAGTTGATGGAATTGCTAAGTCAAGGCATGAATATTTTATTATTAATTTTTCTAGCTTTCTCATTATTCCAGTCCCACTCTACCAGATAAAATTAGGGCCTGTCTCTCTACATAATGGCAGCACCAAGAACTGAGTATAATGCTTAAGTTGTGCGCTAACTGGCAGAGAAAATAGTGTGACTGTCATTCTACTTTATTTTGAGCAGGAATATGTGTGTATATGTGTGCATGTATGCTCTATTTGTGTGTTTCAATATATATGTTGCCAGAATGCCTTACAGAAAGTCTGTACCAAATTAAACTCCTACCAACAGTATAACATTGTTCTAAATGTAATCAATTTTATAACAGAAAAACGGTATCTCATTGATTTTCATGTCCACACTTTTTATCATTAGTGGGCCTTCACACGACCTGGGATGTTAAATATGTTTGGAACTAAAGCTAGAAATTAAGTCTCTGAGAGAAGCCATATTAGTATAGGCTGTGTGACTGTCAGTGAAATACAGCATGTATCATCTAGAAAACTCAAGTATTCTGAGGCAAGATGGTGATGTAGAAAGATTGGCTTTAAAATTAAACAAGCTAAAGCAAAACTAAAAACTACATAAAATGTGGCATACATCAGATGTCCAAAGGAATAAAAATAATCCAAGTACAATGGTTTTGGAACATCACATAAATTCCTTGATAAAAATGGCCCAAATATTACCAACTGTTAGAGAGGCTGTTACTCTCATCTTATTCATAACTGGACTCTCCTTTTTTCAGGAGACAGACCAAATTTGGAAGAGCTGCATCCTGAGCTAGACATCTTTTCTCTCCCTGTGTTTCTTCCAGTCCCTCTACCCACAGCCTTGTCTCTAACTGGAATGAGCAACCACACCATGCAATTCTTCCTAGCTTCTGGCCGATGCCAAAGGCAAGTGCTGCTTAGCGCTGAGACTTGGTAGGGAGGGGAGGACCATACTTACACATCAGACACAACACAGTGTCTACTGTCTAGACTGTGTAGAACTATGGTATGACAGTAGGTAAACACTAAGTATTTTACATGAACTGAAACTATGAGGTATTAGTACCATCTCTCTACAGATGAGTAAATAGAGAGGGTAAACAACTTACTTAAAGTCACATAGCTTAGGAAATCACAAGGTCAAAACTAAACTGTAGGCTGACTCCTGGGTCCATATTCGTAACCAGGTTACTTGTTTTCAGTTTTTACCCAAATACACTTTTTTAACCAAGTATCCCATAAACTGGTTAGTCTGCCTTTAAGAATCAATCATTGTTTATGCATTTTCTAGTCTTAAAAATATTTGGGCTGGGCTCGGTGGCTCAGGCTGTAACCCCAGCAGTTTGGGTGGCCGAGGTGAGTGGATTGCCTGAGTCCATGGGTTTGAGACCAGCCTGGGTGACTTGGCGAGACTTCATCTCTACAATGAATAAAAAATTAGCCGGTGTGGCCGTGCATGTCTATAGTTCTAGCTACTTGGAAGGCTGAGGCGGAAGGATCACTGGAGCCCAGCAGGTCGACGTTGGGGCGGCCGTCACTGTGCCACTGCACTCCAGCCTGGGCAATGCAGTGAGATACCAACTCAAAAAAAGATAATATTTTAAGACAGTTTGCTTGCTCTTCCCTAAATACTCTCTTATCAGCCCTAGTACCTTTAAATGTTCCTCATAAGACACTGATTTTCTTTTCTTGGTTTTCTGATTAGCCTAGTCTCACTACACTGAATGACCTTATTTGTCAATGTCTCTCTTTAAGTACAGCACTAAGAACTGAACATAATGAATATAATGTCTGTACTGTGAGCTAACTGGCAAAGAAGAGACTAGGATTATCATGCTACTTCATTCTAAACAGCAAACATCTATTAATGGAGTCTTTTGTTTATAGGCTCACATAAATTTGATGACTCACATTAAGCTAGAAAACAACTAAAATCCTGATAACCTAGTCACATGCATTGCATGACATTCTTCACCCATCCTACACTTTGTAATAGTGAATTTAGCAATTCAGTGACAGCAATGAAAACTCAGTAAATTCAGAACGTAAACAAGATCGTCTGAAGAATACAGTCAGGGGACCTAGTAGGGAACAAGCTGTTTTCAAGCATTTCCAGCGCAGTCTTAGGGTACTTATTCCTATGCCTCTGTTCTCATTATTAAAAGGACCTAGATTTTCTACAAGACTGATTAAATGTTATGTTAGGTAGAAAATCTGCCAGATCATGTCTACATACAAAACGCACAAACACACACACAATCTGCTCCTTATTTGTCCCTTGTGTTGGCACAGAAACCCTCCCCAACCACAAGAGTCCCTTGGGGTTACTTTCTCTTCAACTGTGGTTAAGGAAACTAATTTGAATAAAGGAATTTCAAGTCACCTCTACTGAGGATTTTATTTTTAAGAGAACTGAGAGACAGGAGTGAGAAAAACAAAGAACAGAAGTATTGGCCATGTACCCTAGAGAAAAGATAAAGGAAAATGGAGCAAAATAAACCAAAGCCTTAGGATTACATTTAAGAGAGAATAGCAGAAAACAAAAACAGACTTCTGTGCTATGTTCTGAAGTTTTAGCAAAAACTGAGCATAAAGGGGTTTGAGAAATACTTAGTTAGCTCTGGTCAGTAGAAGAGTAATGTTTTAAAACTTTGTCCATGCTAAACATCCAAAATAATCTGTATGTAGAGTAATCTGGAGGCTTACAAGGCTTACACACCAAACTGGGGTACCGATGGCCACCTCTAAGGAGTATGAACAGAGAAAACAAAGATTTTTTCATTTTGTACTTTACCATTCTCTTTGTACAAATAAAAAAAAAAGCATGTATTACTTAAACAATAAAACACAATATTTCTATGGGACTTTGGTTGGATGCCTAGAGAAATCAACAATGTCAGCTCATAAAATCAGCCTGGTAACTCATGGATAAATACACAGACATACACATACACACACACACCCTTGCTAATATTTAGGATAGCTTTATAATTTATTGCCAAAACTAGGGCACTCTGGAGAGTAAAACAGGGGACACTATTGAAAATGTGCAAGGAGGGATGGAGGAGCACATCTCATCAACAAGGGTACCTGCATAATGAACATTTGTATACCTAACCCTGAAATTGTACCCCACATCTTTAAAATAAAGAAAAATTTAAAAAATACAATAAATAAATAAAAATGCACAAGGAAATACATAAACTGGAACTGTTCCAGGTAAACTGAAGGTATAGCCACCATATGTGTTTTAGATGCAACTACGTAAACCATCTGCTTTAAACTAAGGAAGGAAAAGAGCCTGAAATTTCTACCAAGTAAGGATTGATAGAGAAAAATTGCAGCATACCCATTATTGCTTATTTAGCATGTTATCTTTAATATTTTACTTTAGTGAGCAAAATAGTATGTGGGACTTGCATGGGTTTCCCATAATATTTCCCCCTCCCCCATACCAAAAGAAAGATTTTTACAATTCTCAACCAGGTATTTCCTGTACACAGAGGTTTTCAGGAATGTATAATAATATTCATGTCATGATAAGGAAAGGAGATCATTTGAGTTGACTAAGCATTTTAACAATCCCTAAGCTATTTCCTTTGCTTTGTAAAACTCTATGGGTTAGGGAGGCATTATTATCCATATTTTACAAGCAAGAGGTATAAGACCTAAAGCCACACAACTATCAACAGCTACTTAGGACTAGAGGCCAGGTCTTAAGCTCCAGTGAAGACACTCCACAGTACCACAAGGTTCATCATCGTTAACCACTTTCCCCATTAGCCTGTCATTCTTCAGTGACACACATTTCTGACATTTTATCTTGATGATGACTCCTATTTCAGTAAAACCTAACGATAGGCTGGGTGCAGTGGCTCATGCTTGCAATCTCAGCACTTTGAGAGGTTGAGGAGGGAGGATTACTTAAGCCTCAAGACCAGCCTGAGCAACATGATGACACCTCATCTCTACAAAATATTAAAAATTAACCAAGTGTGGTGGCATGTACCTGTAGCCTAACCTACTTGGAAGACTGAGGTGAAAGAATCACCTGAGACCAGAAAGTAAAGGCTGTAGTGAGCCGCAATTGTGCCACAGCACTCCAGCCTGGGTGACAGAAGAGATCCTGACTCAAAACAATAAAATTAGATATGTTTTTTAAAACTAATTATAAATTAGCTGGGCATGGTAGCACACGCCTGTAGTTCCAGCTACTTGGAAGGCTGAGGCAGAAGGATCGCTGGAGCCCAGCAGGTCGAGGCTGCAGAGACTGGGAACGGCCACTGCACTCCAGTCTGAGTGACAGAGTGAGACTCCAACTC
>CAUYQG010037967.1:0-18377 GCA_963574415.1 Tarsius wallacei | reverse complement strand
TTATGTATACAATAGAATTTTAATACATAAAATTATTATTTAATATTTCAAGTTATAATTTTTAATTATTTTTAGTGTGAATAATATTTTACCATAAAAATAATACACTGTAGAAAACAGAGAAATAAACCCAAAATGGATAAAAATATGACCCCTATGCCCAAACTCAAAGACAAGTAGTATTAACATTCTCCTCCTCTGCTCATGGATGTTACAGCACATTGCACTCTGCCATTTGCTTTGTTCATTTTGTTTTCTATTTTGTTGTCTGTCTCCCTGAAGTACCTGAAAGGTGAGTCCCCTGAGAGCAGGGACTCTGACTGCTGTGTTCCTGCCTACACTGGAGTGCTGCACAGGGCCGCAACATCCTGGGTGCTCAAAAGAGATCTCTGGACTGAGGAAGGCAGAGCCAGGACGCTGGTCATGGGCCACAGGTCAGCTCTGCTTGCTGAAGACAGGCAGTGGGAAAGTGACAGTGAATGGATATGTCCATTGATATTCTTCCCACGTCATTTTCTCTTAGATGAAAAACCAGTCAGTATAAATATGCAGTCCATAACTTGCCCTGAATCAAACATAGAAAAATCCGGACATTAAGTGCCTCTGGTAGGGGGCCCTTGGGGCAGGCGCCTGGGTGGTAAGTGTTTGATTTGAGAGAGGTACAGAATGTAGGATGCCCCCTCTGCTGGGGCCACACATATCTGTCTGTGGGTAGGTTAAGGGCCCCTTCTGTACCCGTCCCTGTTGGAGGCCTCCAAAGTATTAGGGGAGCTGTAGTGGCCCAGGGTCTGCCTAGGAGGGCAGGATGCAGGAGATGATGTGCCCGAGGAAGGGTACAGTTAACCCAACACACCCTGTAAATATAGAAGAGTCGGCCTAGTGTCACCAAACAGCTCTCTCTGGTCCCTTAGGCCGTGGTCACAATGACATCAGACACTATGCAGGAACCCTAACTGCTTAAACCATATTTTCTTGGCCATAATTGCCAGGGTTTACCTCATTGTGCTTTGGAGAATGGGTTCTTATTACCATACTGTCTACCTGTCCCTCTGGCCTTGTTCTCACCTTCTGCCCTTTCTGTGCTTTAGAGGAATCTTTGTGGAAGCCAGTCTGAACAAATCCGACACTTCTTCCTCAATGACATCAGCATGACAAGCACCAACTATGGTGAGTATCAGGGAGGGAATGTCAACCATCTGGGCTGTTCACAGCCATTGCACTGGAAGGCAATATATTTGGGAGAAGACAGAAAGGGCAGATAGTTTCTGAGCAGTCCCAGAAAGTAGCTTGCATACACAGGCACCTCAGGGGGCTCAATCCTGGCTTCCACCCGGAATGAGTGGGTGAGGCTGGGAGGCTGTTTGCTAGGACCAGAGTCCGGGACCTCTAGGGCCCCCAGGCCCTGCACATGGGTGTCCCAGAACAGGGAATCTGGAGAATTTCACCAGTTGCAGTCAGGGCGTGTGTGCTGTTGAATGGGTGCCCCGGCTGCTGATCTGGCCCTAAATCCACTAAGGCCACCCAGTTCCCCAAGCCTGCCTGGTAAACACCTGCTGTCATTTGGCAGATGCCTTTAGCCTCCTTCTTGCCTGTCTGCCACCGCAGGGCCCTGAGCTGTCCCTCTCTGCTTACTCTCTCTGACCCCTGCAGTACATTTCTCTCCTCTGTTGATAGGGAAGCTATCAAGGTTGTGGCCTGGGACTCAGCTCAATGAGGCACCTGGGAATGAAGGTACTGCTCCCAGGGCATGCTTTTCAGAGCTCTACATCCTGTGGGCAGCTTGGCCCAGGGCAACATGACAGGAGGATATGTTGAAGGGATAGGAGGGAGCCCTGAACCTACTTGCACTGCCTTGTGCCCAGTCTCAGCTTGTGAGAATCCACCAGTGTTGACAGTCCTCCCTCTGGGTCTGCCTTCACTTGTCTCTGCATATCCATGCATGGGTCAACAGACTGAACGCACACACTGGCCATCAGGAATTCACCAGCTGACAGCCTGACAGTGACAGGCACATTTAGAAAAGAACTCAGGAGCAGACTTGTGGCTCCAGCCCAGCCAGCGGGCCTTCACAATCAGCCTAGATGGTGCCTCTCCTTTCAGTCAGCCTGTTCCCCACACAGGCCATCGCCCTCGTGCCCTCTCCAGCAGAGATGTGGGTTTAGGAAAGGGCTGGACAGCCCGTGCTCTTGAGGAGGCAGCCCAGGATCCCTTTATTGTGAAAAACACTCAGAGAATAGTTCCCATTGCTTATGCTCTATATGAACCTGGTTCTGAGCTAGAACTTCTGAGGTTCTGAGTCCTATAAACCTCACAAGGTCTAGAAGGCTCAAGGGAGAGATGCTCATTTCCTTTGTACAGATGTGGAAATTGAGGCTCAGAGCAATGAGTGGGTGTGCCCAAAGTGGCAGAGCCTGAGCAGGAGAGAGGGGATAAGAGGATAGGGACATGGGTATCCTGTCCCTGCTTGTGGATCTACGCCTCTCATGGCCCCAGCACCCCAACCCTCACCCTTCTGTGTACCTGTAGATTCTGTGGTCTTCATAAAAGTCCTGTATTGTAAGCTGAGGTGTGCATTGAGGATGGGTTTGTTAGACTAAGGAGGCTTCCAGGCCTTCTTTGGCAGGGCTCTGGGACAAAATATTTGAGCAGCACCAGAGGTGAGGTCTGTAGCTCTCCGTGGACCAGATCCAGTCTCTAGCCCCACTGTGTCCATCAAGGTGAGGCCACCTGGGGGAAGGCAGAATTGGGCAGATGGGATGCCAAGTGATAGGCACCAGGAAGAGACTACCCAGGCCCTCCCCAGGCCTCTGATACTCATGATAGCTCCTTGGCATATTCCACAACGTCTTTCTCCCACAGAAAGCTGGCCCACCAGAGAATGCTAATTCACCACAGGGCAGTGTTCCACAACAGAGGGCCAATTCACATCTGAGTGCAGATCTACCACAGGATGCTGGTCAACCACAGGAGGAAAGTCCACCATAGGAGGGAAGTACACATAGGAGGAAGGACCCCACGGGAGGCCAGTTCATAATAGGACTAGACAAACAACCCATTACTCGTCCAGCTCATGACAGCCTTTATGCTGTCCCTGTTGCTGCTGTTTGTGTCTTGGCTGTGTGACAGGAGAATAAGTGTCCCCTGCCTTCCCAGCCCTGGGACCCAGGCCCTGTCAAGCCTTCAAGGAACATAGACATGGACTACACATGACCCAGCCTGGGGCAGTTTCCCATCATCTACAGGGTCACACATGAGCCAGGGTAGACACAGATTCTGCCCACACATTCCCGGACCTTATAGAGCCTAGGCTTCCACAAGGCTTCCTGCCCCAACTAGGCAGAGAGAGCTGAGTTGGGATGCCCTGGACATGGGGCCGAGGCCTGCTGTGGCACATGGAGAGAACTGGCCCCAGATCTTCAGAAACCAGGGCTGCCTCACACAAGCTAGACTTCTGGAGGCCTCAAGTGGACAAAGGGCAGAAGGTAGCCTCTGTGTTGAGAGAGGCAAAGAGGGTTGCACATGAGGTCCTGATGACCCAAATGGAGGATGGTGCTCAGTGACCTCTCGGCTGGCTGTGCCTTTAAAACCAGCATGGATCTCTGCACCTATCTGGTGCTGCGCCCATTCCTTCATCAGTGGCTGTTAAGTGCCAGTATATTCTGGGCCTCGTGCTGGGCTGGAGAGGGATAAAATGAAGCTGCCACCATGCCTGCCTACCAGGAGCTCACAGCCCTGCCTGGTTGGGCCCAAGAGTGATGTGTCCCCCATCATAGGATGTAACAAGTGCCCCCATTAAACAGAGCAGGAGCAAAACGACAGAGACCCCTGGAGTTGGGAGGGAGGCAGAGGCGCTGGGAGATGGGGTGGGAAGAAGCCAGTCCAGAGAGCTGGAGGAGACAGAGGACAGAGCAGAGGGAGGAAAGGCCAGGGAACAGACACAGAGACCAGGCAGGCCCAACCTCTACATAGGGGGCAGCAAGGAGAGAAAGCTCAGAGACTCCTCTCTGAGTATGGAAGGCCAGAGAAGGATCCCAGAGACAGACAGGTTCACGGGGGGTGGGGGGAACTGGGGTTTGGCTTGTATTTCTATGTAGCTTTGGGCCAAGGATGAACAACAAAAGGACTGGGCCTTTCCAGGGATCTTATCCCTGAGCTAGGCTGATCCTCGAGGAGCCTGGGGATCACAGCACCACAGGCTCGGTGCACTCAGATTGACTCCCTGAAGCCTGGGTTCTGTCCTGCTGCTCCAGTCTAGTGTTCTGTGCACAGGACCACCCAGTCCACGTTTGTTCTCTTTTGAACATTCTAGACTATCAAAGAGCCACCACCTGTGGAGAAGCCAGAAAAGATAAGCTGGTCTTAATGTTGTCACATACCGAGGAGTGCACTGACTTTCTCAAAGAGGCCTGTGCCCCCTCGATGTCCCACCTGCCTGGAGTGGCCAGTTTCAGTGACTATTGTGATTCCTCTTGAAACAAATGGGGCTTGTTTGTCGACTCCCAAAGGACCGTTTATAGGATGCTGAGGACTCAGGGTGGGCTCTGGAAAAGAAGCCTCATGTGTCAGGGACCTGGCCCTCATGTCCAGGCTCTGGATGTGGGTTTGGCTGCATTTGATTTGTCTGAATTCCTGTCTCCTGGCAGGGCTGAGGGACCTGGTTGAGGACATCCTCTAGGGACTGCAGGGCTGAGAGTTGGGTGAGTGGTAGCTGGCATTGAGCTGGGAGGGACACCCAACCAGGTGAGCACAGGGACCAAGGGTTGGGGACCAGGCTGTGGCTCACCTGGACTGGGTACACAACCAGAACCATGAGCAGTCATGAGTACCTGAGGCAAAAGGTCCTGGGCCTGGATGTGGCAGGAACCAGCCTCTCTGCCTGGGACTGACTTCTGTGCTACTGCAGTGGAGGCTGAGGATGCTGCATCTGCAAAGGCCAGAACCTGATGGATGTGAATGGTCACCTGCAAATACCAGACCATCGCACAGCCTCCAGGACAAGCTTCTACTGACAAGGGCAGCCTCTGGAGAACCAAAGGGGCAGGAATGATGTTGTTGGCATTTAGGGCAAGGGCCATATGTATAAACCAGACAGAGTTTGGGTGTTTCTCACATGAAGGAGACTTCCTATGGTGTATATATTCCTCACGTGTCCTTTCGTCCTCCTAACAGACACCTGTTGAATGGCAGCACTGTGTCAGGCGTTGGAGCATCAGCTGTTTTTCTCCTTCTAGGAGCCAGAAGTGAGGAAACCTCCTCCTCCTCCTTCATTATTGTCACTACCACCTCCACCACAGCTGCCTCTGTCACCATACTGCCTTTGCCATCATCTTCATGTTCACCACCCTTGATGCCACCTGCTGCTGACATCACCACCTCCTCCTGTAAATACATGCTCCACAGTGATTGTTTGTTGCCATGGGAGCTGGGGAGTGTGAGGGATGTGAGGGTTGGAGGTGAAAAGGGTCCTATGTGAAGGGGCTGTGACCCTCAAGCTGGGGCTATGGAAGCAGAGAGTCAGGTGAGTCATGCCCTAGAGGCCTAGAAGGATGACCTGGCTCTGTGGGCACTGTACTTAGATCACTTGATGACAGAGGAAAACCAGAGGCCCTCTCACTCTAGTGTCCCAAGAGGAGGCAAAAAGTATGAGGGTTCCTGCCTGCCTCTGCCCTCAGGCCACTCCCAGCACCATGAGCTTTCTCCTTGGAAGGATCCAGGTTTCTGGACTGTGGCAGCTGGTGACATCTGGATAGCCCCTGGTTCTCACAGAGTTTTGTCAGTGGCTTGGGTTTCAAATGACTGGGCTGTTGGTTCATGAGTCAAACAAACTGAATCACAAAAAGGCTCATGTAGGTCAGGAAAATGTCAAGCTAAAATAACCAAAGGGCCAGAATGTAGTTTTAAAAGAGCTTATTTAAGGAAATTTGAGATGGGCCAACTGGGAAGCACAGATTTCAAATAATAAAAGTTAGTGTTCCAAAGTATAGACGTTTGGGATCATTTAGTTCAGGGAAGTTTAACAAAATTTCAACATCTTTCTATGTATGGCTTAATGCATAGTTATAATATTCTGGTGAGTAGAGGTGGTCTTTTTCTTTCTAGAAAGGTACATTTATCATTCCACATTGAAATAGGGAACAGGGAACCCTCTGGTCTGAGATAAGTACAGGGCAATAAAGGAAGTAGTTTATCCATAACAAAGATCAGTGAATGGAAGTGGGGAGATCAGGTCTCTGGTCCCTCCTAGTCATTTACAAAACAAGAACAGTGAGGAGTTAAACTATAACCTAAGAAACAGAATTGCAAACATGATATATGACTCAGTCTCCAAGGCTTAACTCCCCACTTGGCATAATAAATTTAGAGGGTCCTGAAATTTTATTTTCTTTAATATTTTCCTTTTTTCTTCAAAATCTTTTTGAGAAAGCATCGCAGAAAATCATATTTTTAGATTGTATTTAGGTTAAAAATCTCACCTTGCTGAAGGCTCATTCCTAGGGCTTTTCCCATACTGTTTACTCTGTAAAGTATTACGAATAGGCCATAGAATAGGAAAGAATCGGAAAGGACCAAAGCCAAATTATAAAGCAAATAAAGGAGAAGTGGTCCTGGAATCTGATCCAGGCATCGTGACTGCCTCTTCATTCTAAGCAATTCTTTGAGAAATCATTATTCTAGCCTTTTTGGTTATGCATTGATTCAATTGCAAATACATGCTGCAACAGCAATATAGATAAAAACTTGACAAAGCACAATAAATGATTATAATTGCTAGAATAAATAACAGCTTTTGCCACAGTTTCCCCAAATCCAAAACAGCTGCTTAACTAATTGTTTAAAGAGGGAGTTGGATCTAAAAGGTCAGTTGAGTTTTCATACTGGTCATTAATGTAGTGATATTATCTGATTCATCTGGCATATAGACACAACATTCAGTTTTCATGGTAGTGTGAGATTCTCCTTGGATTGCAGTGAGTATATCCAAGGCCATATGTTTCTATAATATAGCCTTTCTTATAAGAATACCTTTATTGTTTAATAAGAAAATACTCATGTGGCTATCATTTTGGACCTTTTATATATCATTGCATAGAGTCTCTTCATGCCAAATAATATCCTCAATACCCAGTTGTGGTACAAAGATGGAAGCTAAATGATCACACCAATGAAACACAGAAGGAACCTAATGAAATTGTAAATGAGGAAAATTTGCAAGTTTTGACAGGATGTAAACTACTTGACCTTGTACCCAAGCATAATCCAAGGAACACCCTCCCAATCATCCTGGCCATAGGTTAGTGCCACATAGCCAAGATGTTCCATTTGGAGCTAACCAGTACATACCTGGTCATTGTGCCCATTCAGTGACATGGCAATCAGTACTTTATAATACAATTGTGTATTTGTAGATACACAGTTCTTTGGGTATTCATCCCATATTTCTAGTGCTATTGGACCAGATTTCTTTTGGTATGATTTCTCTATTTCCAACACAAAGGAGCAAGCTGACTGATCTGACCAAAGGAGGGGTAAGCCAGATAAAACCATCCCAAATTTGTGTTTTAACATCCTGAAATCAAGTTGTCTTATCTCTCATATAAGGCAGTGTCATTGTTTCATCCCTCAGTTGGGGCAGCACCTGTGTTAAAACTAACTAACTAGTTTGTTTCTACCAAGAAGCTCTTCCCATGCTCTCTACTCTGTAAAGTATTATGAATAGGCCAATGATGTACATTATCCCTAGTCATGCTGGTGTCAAGCAACAAAGGCTGTTTTTGAGAAATATGTATATATTTCTGATTTTCTACCCAATCTTGTCCCTGGAGAGGAGATACTCACCTTGGGAGGCCAGAACTACTGGAAAGGGATATGAGACCGCATACCCAACAAGCAGCTTGTTGTAATCTATTAGCATAGTTCTGGGTCCACTGCAAAAAGATGTTTGCTTCATGGGCAACAGCTGGTGACAGTAGTACCAAGACATGAGAACTAAGGATGAAAAAATAAGGTTTAGTGGGAGCTTATAAAGGAAAGTCTTACCCATCTATTAACAATTGTTAATATTAACCATATGTTTAGATATAGGCTTGCTCCACAGTCTTGGATTTTAATCATCTACATCAGATGTTGTCTTCTTCTCAACCCGGCATTGACTTATTTTGAGTGGGAAGTCACCTTCTGGGAAAACATTCTACTCAGAGACAGAGCCTTCTCTAGATGAGGAATATGGATCCAGGAGTCTATTCCTTCTAATTTGATAGCACAAGGGTTAGTGAGAGGCACTTGGTAAGGGCCCTTTCACATTGGGTGGAGAGAGTCCTTTAAAAGACATCATTTCCAGTAGACAAAAATCTTATGATTGAAGATTGTGAGTCTTGAATTCTTTCTTTCCCAGAAGTCTTTAAGAAAAGAATCTTCTACTAGATTATAATGTTTCATTGATTATAGGTTAGAACAATAAAGGAATATGTCTCCCCTTACAATTAAAGAGTTATGATTTCCTAGGGATAGATTCATAAGTCTGCCAGTTATTATTCCAATGGGGACAACTGATGTTTTCTAAAAGGGGTTGATGTTAGGCTAACCAAAACCAATGGAAGAAGCTTCAGCCATGAAATCTTAAGAACTTCTGTTGTTTTTGTCAATTGAGTCTTAACTATTCCATTTGTATGCTCCACCAATCCAGGTGGTTGGGATGATAGGCACAATGAAAATGTTGGAGGATAGGCCACATTTTTCATGTTGGTTGAAATATCTACCCAATAAAACCAGTGCCTCCGTCACGGTGAAGTTCTAAAGAAACTTCCCAAGTAAGTAATTTTCTAAGAAAATTTTACTCACTGCTGAGACAGCTGAGTTGTTCTACTTGGAAACTCTTCTACCCAATGAGAAAACATGCAAATCATTACTAGAACACACTTGTATCCTTGGAACGGAGGCAGCTCAGTAAAATCTAACTGCCATGTTTTGAGGGGAACTTCAGGTAAAGGAAAGTGTTCTTGGGAACCGTGTAAAGTCTTCTCTGCATTATATTTTGGACATATATGGCGGCAATTATACACTTTATGAACTATAGTCACAGATTCCCAAAAATACTGTTTTCCCCAAGCAACCATTTTATGAGCACTCCAAAGAGTTAAATCATATACATAGATTAAAAATGATTACTACAATTCAGCAGGAGGTATAGGCACATTGTTTGGCGCATACCATACCTCAATCATTGTGAGAGTTCGCTTCTCTTTTTGCATTCTAGTTTTTCTGCTTGGATTTTGGAGATTTGAATTGAACTAATCTCATTCATAAGCTTCTTTAAAAGTTAATATAGATTGCTTTTCTTGTTTAGATGCTTTTACAGAGGCTCTTTTTGCTACCTTATCAGCTAGCTAATTTTCTTTGCTATTTGGAGTATCCAGTGTGGAATGATCTGGGTTTTATTTATTTATTTTGTTTTATTTTATTTTATTTTATTTTATTTTATTTTATTTTATTTTATTTTAGAAAGCAGGATTTATTGAGAGGACAGAAAAGCTCCCACAGTGGAAGGGGACTCAAAGGGGTTGCCCCATCTGGGGCTTTATAACAGCCAGTGATTTGGGTAGTATTATGGCTTCTAGCAGTTGTGAAACAAAGTGTCCATTTTTATGGACTGACCGGGAAAAGTTAAAAATTCTCTTTGTTTAATGATCTGAGCACCACATGTACTCATTCATAAATGAACCCTGAACATTTGTCATAATACTATAAGAAAGGAAGTGGCAGTAGGAAGACACTGACAGAGGAGAGGGGCACATAACATCAATAAGGGTACCTACACTTTACCTGTATGATTATCACATATGTACCTAGCCCTCATTTATATGCCTCATTTTTAAAATAAAATAATTTTTAAAAGACATTCTCTTTGTTTCAATAGCATTCCAAAATCATGAGCTACTCCAAAAGCCATATCCACTGTCTGCATGAATATTAGCAGTTAATTCCTTTCACCAACTGGCAGGCCCTGATAAACGTTATCAGTTCTTCTTATGGGCCAAGGTGGCTTCTGGAAGAGGCACTTTCCACTTCTTCAGTTAAAAATACTGTAGCTCAGTCTTTACAATAAGCCCCAGATTCATCCCTTAAGTAAGATCCAACTGTAAACCAAGCAACATCAGCATTAGTAAGAGCAGTCTCTTGCAAGTCCCTTCTAGAAGAGATGGGTTAAGATTACACAGTTGTGTGGCATCTCATCTGAAGACAGAGGCAAAAGAGTGGCGGGATTTAGATTAGTGCATCTAGACATTGTAAAGTGAAGTTCATAAAGTAGAAAAACTTTATAACAAACTAATCTGCTGAAAGAATAATGTTGAGTGTGGTGTGAATGTAGAAGTACTTCCACGGAGTGTGGAATAGACAGCAAGGGAAAATTTCTCTGGTTGCTTTCACTAACAGGGCAGTGGACATTATTGTCATCATGCAATGTAGCATTCCTTTAGCCACAGGATCCAGTTGCTGATTACAGTATCCTATGGATCTGTTTTGGTTTCCATGTTTTTGTGTTAGGCTACTTAAGGCATTTCCCTGATTTTCATGAGCAAACAATGAAAATGGAATATTAGAATTTGGATGTCCCAAAGTTGGGCATCTATAAAAATTTTTTAAATCTCTTCCCATGATATCTGATTTTCTTCAGTCCATCCCAGGGAGTCTGGTTTTCTTATTTTAAAAGATATTTGAAGTTTGAATTGTCAAAGAAAAGTTTAAAATCCAATTCCTACATTATCCTGCCAGTTTCCAAAATCCTCTTAGTTGTTTCTGGTTTGGGGAATAGGGAAGATTAGTATTCCTTTTATCCTATTCAGTGAATAAAAAGACCTTTCCTTGTTATTAGGTGACCCAAATATCTTACTTGTTTTTGACAAACCTGAAGTTTTTCTTTTGAGACCTTGTCCCATCAAGGCTAATAGATGTAAAAGTGAATCTCACCTTCTGTAGAGGCCTGCCCATCTTTGAGCAGAGAAGAAAATCTATAAATTGTATCAAAATTAATTTCTTAAGGAAGTAGATACCAGAGAGGTCTGCTTTGAATATTTATGAAAAGTAAGTTGGTCCCTCACTGTATCCCTGCGCAGGACTGTCCATGTGTATTGTCTTTCCAAGTAAAGGCAAAGAGAAATTGACTATTCTTATGAGGGCCAACAATAAAGTTCATGAACTCATCCTAGAAAAAAATGCTACATACCTCATTGCTGAATGTCACTATGGTCACCTTCAAAGTACTCCCCTTGGGAAGCTATGCACTGACACCAGTGCCTTGTACATCCATCAAAGCAGTTTGGGAACTCTTTTTCTGGAATGGCCATCAGAGCTGCTGTTGTATTACCCTTGATGTCCTGAATGTCATCAAAATGTCTTCCTTTCAATATTTCCTTTATCTTCAGGTAAAGAAAGTTATTGGGGACCAGATCAAGTGAGTAGGGAGGGTGTTCTAATACAGTTATTTGTTTACTGGCTAAAAATGGCCTGACAGGCAGTGCTGTGTGAGCTGGTGCATTGTCATGATGCAAGAGCTCCTTCAGGACTATTTCTGCACACCTTTCTTATGCCAAGATTTTCAGTTAAGATTTGCCTGTTTCCCTATTGATAATTGTTTTGTCTGCTATGCTTCCCACAGTCAACCGACGATTTTGACACACAATTAGATGAATTTTTTTTTTTTAGTTGAAGTCTCACTCTGTTGCCCAGACTGGAGTGTAGTGGCCGCTCCCGGCCACCGCAGCCTCGACCTGCTGGGCTCCGGCGATCCTTCCGCCTCAGCCTTCCAAGTAGCTGGAACTACAGGCGCGCGCTACCATGCCCGGCTAATTTTTGATTTATTGTAGAGATGAGGTCTCGCCAGGTTGCCCAGGCGGGTCTCAAACCCGCAGGCTCAGGCAATCCACTCACCTCAGTCTCCCAAAGGCGCGGGATTACAGGCTGAGCCACCGAGCCCGGCTCAGTAATAGATTTTTTAAACAAAATTTCACAGACTGCAATGGCAAGAATTACTCGCATCCTTAAATCTTTAGTACTCGTAAAGTAAGAGGTTAAACGTGTGTGTGTACATTTGTTGTAGGTGGTACTAAGTTTTCATCATCAGGGAGCTAAAAAGGAACCAGCCAAAATAGATAAGGGAAAAATTGAATCTAAGGATAAATGTAAGATTCACATTTCTACTCTTCATACTTTGCAGTATTTTAAGAAACTTAAAGGATATGAGAAATACAAAAATATGTATAAACAAAAAGTACTATATATGCAGGCCATTATTTCTAGAACCATATTACTTCTCATATGTATACATATATTCAAGTTAAGAAGACTTACATTTCAGCAATACGTGTAATGGAGAAACAAGCCATTATATTTAGCTAATTACAGAGTTTTCAGTAAAGTCTTACATTGTATCTGGAACTGTATAACATCATCTAGAAACAGGAAAAAGATGCTAACTTTAATCTGTTATTGAATGAGATAAATGCTGTAGTTTTCTCCAAAGTCTTAGTATATTAACTAATTGTACACTAATGAAACCAGTCAAAGCAAAACAAAGATACCAATTAGGACATGATGACAAGTAAGAGGCAAAACTTATTTTGTGTATGAAACCTAACATGTTTGAGATTACAATGAACTCTATGCTTGTTTCTAGCAGGCCAAATACAGACAGCTAAGATGGTCAAGGGGAAAATAAAAGGTCTTTTGGTTTGTTTGTTTAGGATAAGATGAAAAGATTAAAAGGTGAAAACTCTGGTGAAAGCTGAGAGATCTGATCTTAGCCCTGAAGTGATGAAAGTCAAAGAAGATATGACCTTATTTTCGAAAAGTTTTTACAAGTTTTAAATAGTCAAGCTCTTTAGCTAAAACAATGGCTGACATCAAAGATAACTAAGACCCTGAGCTTAGGGGATGGGGTCAGGTCCATCCAGCCAGGGAGAAAAGACCAGTGGAGCAATCTCTTCCACAGTCCTGTGGGCAATGCAAAGTTCAATACGATAAGTTTAAACTCAACTTTTTTCATCTTTGAATTTCTGGGGGAAAAAACTAACATGACTTAGAACACAAACTGTTTATGCTTTAAGGGCTATGAGCTATCAGGGAATGGAAGAGTATGCAGCCCACAGCACTCCCCCAAGATCTCCAAACAGGAATGTCCAGGTCTCCTTGTAGACAACCCTACAGCTATTGCTAAGGTTAATCATGCAGTAATATGTTTCCCCAATAACTAATGTAATAGTCTCGGGTACTGAGGAAGACTGCCTACAATTTAAGTAACGCAATGTAGTAGGAAAAAAAATCAATGTTCTTTGGTTACTCTCAAACCAAAGTTTGTTGTTGTGGTTTCAGTTACTAAACATCCACTTTTCTAAGACTCATGCTATTTAATTCGTATATTATAAATGTGGACCTATATTGATGTTTCCATCTTTACTTTCTAAAAATGCACAAGTCAAAAAGGTGGACGTGTTAGGTCAGTGACATGTCCCTGAAAAATTAATATTGAGTGAATAATGTATACACAGAAAAGAAGGGCATTAAGAGTGGTCCCAATTCATTGCTGACATTGCAAATGGCGTAAAAATGATTGAAAAGACCAGTGAATCAGCCTATGATTTTTATGTCTATTGCCATTGTACTTTGTTATGAATAGAGATTTATTGTGAGTCTGACATTCCGAATTCAAACATGAATTCTTTGAATTATCCACATTTGAATTTAAATATGTCAGCTTGTCTCTCACCCTTTAGTACCATATAAATCTAGAGTAGATTGCATACATACCAGGAATGAATAGCAAATAATGTTCACGGTAGTGAAACATATTTGCAAATTGTGTCTAACTTTCTCTTTGGAATCAGGTTTAGTAATTTGTTTGAAGTCAGATTATTTGCTTTAAGGCTATTAGAGATCAGGATTATATGAATGTTTAAAAATGTTCTGCAACTCTGTTGAATCTTATCCTGTAATTTAAGTGAGAACTCAGAACTCAGAAAATAAACTCTAACTTTTTAAATAAATATATTTATTTTAAACTGTTTTTACTTATTGCATATAATGCTTAGATCATTGTATGTTAAAAATTAATTTGAATAAAAGGATTTAAGAGCAAATCTTTCACTTTAAAAACTCTTAGAACAATCCAAACCTAGAATATCTTTTAAGTGAGGATTTTGGAACAGTTTTATTTAAAAGGAGAAAATATAAATATTTTTTGTTTCTGAATCATGAGCTGTAATAAAGGATGATTAGGATGGATAAAATTAAGTATTGTTTTGGATTACTGCTAATGTACTGTATAACTTTTTCATTTAGTCTGAAAAATGTTGGGCTTAAGAGCTTGATTCACCTAGCCATATTACCTGTTGAAGAAGGGGAGGACAAAATTAACATGCCAATGCACAAAAGATAAGATGGGAATTCAGGAACCAAAACAAGTCCCCATGACCTAGATGCCCAGACTGTGTCTCTAAAAAAGAAAAGAAATATGTTACTTTGTGATGTACTTTATTGTCCAAACGGGAAACCTAATCACCAGTACACATCGGATGTGGTCTCAGCTTCCTCCAGCCATAGTGATAATCATTATTTTGGAATTTACATAACTACTCTTAATAGTATCACAAGAATAATAGAAATTTAATAATCACATTAATTGGCCTTTGCTTTTGTGAATATTAACAGTTGACCACACACATGAGGGGGGGACACAAAATAACCCAGAATATAGTTATTAAAATATTGTGTATTTAATCTTACATATTTAAATTTCAGTCACGTTCAAAGTACTCTTTATTTGATGCAATACACCTATCAAGACACTTTTTCCATGGCTCAAAACAGTTTTTAAACTTGTCAATTTTGATGCCTTTTAGTGCTTCTGTGGTTTTTTATTTCACCTCTTCCATATCAGCAAAATGTTTCTCTTGGAGTACTTTTTTCATCTGGGGAAACAAACAAACAAACAAAATTGCTCCAGGAGAGCCTGGCTGAATAGAGAGGGTGGGGCACGGGGATCATGCCATCTTGGGGTCAAAAACTGCTGAACACTCACGGCTGTGTGGGCAAGGTTTTGTGTAAATCACCCATCATGAAATGGGCAAACACATTGACTCTCCAGAAAAAGAAAATTAACTGAAGCTGAATGCAGCCTCTCACAACAACACTAGCTGGGATACAGATGCCAGTGGGTTTCCAGAACACTTACCTAACAGGAGAAGACTGTACTATAAGGGGCCTGCCCTAAAAAAGATATTTTAATTTGGGGGGGGTTCTTCCCTCTTGTATGTTTCTGCCATATTCTTGATTATTGTGGTAAATAGTTTATATATAGATCTATTATTTATTTATTTTTTATAGAGTTGGGGCGTACAAGTGAGGACTTGCTACATAAGTAGGCTGCATGCAGGTGAGTTTTGGGCTTCTAGGTGATCCTCAATGCCCCTGGTAGTGGACCAGGTACCCACTGTGGTGTCATGCCCCCCTTCCCCCACGACCCGGCTACATCCCCTAGCATTGCCCGGCAACTGCTGACTCCTCCCTTGTGCTAATGTGACTACTGTTTAGGGACCACTTAAGAGAGGGAACATGTGGAATGAAGGTCTTTGTTTCTGTGACAGTTCACTTGGTATGGTGATTCAAGTGGCGGCGAAGTCCATGATTTTGTTCTTCTTTATGGTTGTGAAATACTCCGTCGTGTATATGTACCACATTTTCTTTATCCAGTCCTCTTTCGATGGACAGGATTGGTTCCATGTTTTGGCTGTTGTGAATAGTGCGGCAATAAACATGCATGTGCTAGTGTCTGTTTGGTGGAGCGATTTATGTTCCTTTGGGTGTATTCCCGAGAGGGATTGCTGGATCGTATGGAAGTTGAATTTTTAGTTATTTTAGAAATCACCACACTGCTTTCCATAGAGGTTGAACTAACTTACATTCCTACCAAAGGTGTAGGAGCATACTCTTTTGACTTATTAATGATAGCCATCCTTACCAGAGTGGTATCTCCCTATAGTTTTGATTTGCACTTCTCTGATAAATAGTAAGGCTGCATGTTTTCACGTGTCTGTTGGCTGCTTGTAGGTCATCTTTTGAGAAGTGTCTGTTTACGTCCTTGGTCAACTTTTTAATGGGGTTGTTTTTATTCCTTTCGCTTCATTTGAGTTCCTTGTAGATAATTTGCAAATATTTTTCCCCATCCTGTGGGTTGTCTTTTTATGCTCTTGATGATTTCCTTTGCTGTGCAAAAGCTTTTCAGTTTGATGAGGTCCCACCTGTGTATCTTAGCTTTTGTAGCATTCGCTTTTGAGAACTTGGTCATTGCCAACTTCAATATCCAGAAGGGTGTCTATTTTCTTTTAGGATTCCTATAGCTTGAGGTTTTACATTTAGGTTTTTAATTCCTTTTTAGTTGATATTTTCATATGGTGATAAGTAGGAGTCCAGTTTCTTTCTTCTGCATGTGGTTAGCCCGTTTTCCCAGCATCATTTGCTAAATATGGTCTCCTTTCCCCAATGATTGTTATCGGTGGTTTTGTTAAAGATAAGTTTGTTGAGAGAACATATTTTTACCTCTAGAATCTCTGTCCTGTTCCACTGGTCTATGTGACTATTCCTGTATCACACTGTCTTGGTTACTGTACCGTTGTAATAAATTTTAAAGTTTGGAAGTGTGATACATCCTGCTTTGTTCTTTTTGCTGAGGATTTTTTTTTTTTGGCTATTTATATTCCTTTTTTCTTTTCATGAATTGTTATGTTGTCATTTCCAGGTCTGCTAAAAATGATGTTGGTAATTTGTTGGGTGTTGCACTGAATCTGTAGATTGCCTTGGGTAGGATGTACGTCTTGATAACATTGAATCTTCTAATCCATCAATATGGGATATGTTTCTATTTGTTTGTGTCATCCTTGAATGGGCAGCACTCATATTTCTCATTGTCAAGGTGTTTCACTTCTCTGGCTAGGTAGATGCCAACATATTTGTGTGTGTGTGTGTGTGTGTGTGTGTGTGTGTGTGTGTGTGTTGTGAATGAGATTGAGTTTTTTATTTGGTTCTCTGCCTGCTTATTGTTGGTGTATAGAAATGCAACTGTGTTTTGCACACTGAATTTGTAACCCAGGACATTAACAAAGCCATTTGTCGGTGTAAGGAGGATTCTGATGAACTACCTAAGATTTTTAAAGTATAGAATCATATTGTCCATGAAGAGAGATAACTTAACATCCTCATTTCCTAATTTGATACCCCTGATTTCCTTCTTTTGCCTGATTGCTCTGGTTAAGACCTTCAGTGCTGTGTTAAATGGGAGAGGTGAGAGTGGATATCCTTGTTGTGTTCCAGTTCAATATTTCTATTTATATTCTTTTTATTTTTTAATTAAATTAATTTATTCATTTATTATAAAGATGTGGGATACAATTTAGGGTTAGGTATACAAACATTGATCATGCAGGTACCCTTGTTGATGAGGTATGTCCTTCCCTCCCCCAGCAGCCTCCCCCAAACACCAGTCCCACCCCCCCACCGACAGTTTTCCATCACTGCCAATCACTTTCCTATAGCATTATAATTGTTCAAGGTCACCTTATGAGTGAGAACATATGGAACTCAGTTCTTTGTTTCTGTGATAAATCAGTGAGTATGATCAACTCCAAATCCATCGAGGTTGCTGCAAAGTCCATATATTTGTCGTTTTTTATGGCTGTATGATATTCCATTGTGTATATGTACCACATTTTTTTTTTATCCAGTCTAGCTTCGTTGGGCAACACAGTTAGCTCCATGTTTTTGTTATTGTGAATAGAGCTGCAACAAGCATATGTGTGCAGATATCTTTTTTGTAGAATAATTTGAGTTCCTACGGGTATATTTCCAATAGGGGAATTGCTGGGTCACAGGGAAGAACAATTTCTATTTCTTTCAGAAATCACCACACTGTCTTCCAAAGAGGTTGTACTAGTCTGCATTCCCACCAGTAGTGTAGAAGCGTTCCTTTTTCTCCACATCCTCACCAGCACCTGTTGTTGTTTGTTTTATTAATGATGGTCATTCTTACTGGGGTTAGGTGGTATCTCAATGTGGTTTTGATTTGCATTTCTCTGATGATGAGTGAGGCTGAGCACTTTTTCATGTGTCTGTTGGCTGCCTGTATATCTTCTTTTGAGAAGTGTCTATTCATGTCTTTTGTCCACTTTTTAAAGGGGCTGTTTGTTTTTTTCCCTTCGGTGTGTTTGAGTTCCTTGTAGATCCTAGATGTTAGGCCTTTGTCAGATATACAGTTGACAAATATTTTTTCCCATTCTGTGGGGTGTCTTCCTGTTCTCTTGATGGTTTCTTTTGCTTTGCAGAAGCTGGTTAAT